>JABSTQ010005205.1:0-23954 GCA_013358835.2 Ixodes persulcatus
CTTCCCATATTCATTTGTTTGCAGATGACTGTGTGATTTTCCGGGAAATGTCATGTGATAATGATATAACTACTCTTCAATCTGATCTTAACGCCATCTCTGTATGGTGCAAAACATGGTGCATGGAACTAAACATTATCAAATGCAAACTTATGCGTGTCTCTAGAAAAAATATTAACTCACCCGTTTACTCTCTTACTAATGTGTCTTTAGACGCCGTATCTTCTTATAAATACCTTGGTGTTCACATTTAATCTAACCTAACTTGGAGCGTTCACACCTCGTACGTTATTAATAACGCTAACCGCATGTTGGGTTATGTTCGACGTAACTTTGCAAAAGCACCTTCAGCCCTAAAACTACTACTATACAAGGTCCTAATTCGCTCTAAACTCGAATATTGCGTTACAGTTTGGGATCCCAGCCACGAAAACTTGATACACTTACTTGGAATAGGTTCAAAATAATTCTGTTCGTTTCATATTGTCTAACTATAATAGAACTGCAAGCATCAGTACAATGAAATCTAACCTTGATCTGCCATCCCTAACATCCCGCCGCAAAACCTCTCGTCATTGTCTCTTTCACAAACTGTTTCTTTATCCTTCCTTGCGCGCCAAACATATTTTACCCCCCCCCCCCCCCCCAATATATTTCATCTAGATTAGATCATGTTCATAAAGTCGGGATTCCATCGTGTAGAACTAATGCTTTTTTTCAGTCATTCTTTCCTCGCACATCAGTGGAGTGGAATGGCCTTCCCGCCCCAACAGCAACCATCAAAGATCCCCAGCAGTTCAAAAACGCCATAGCTAATATTGTATAATTAAGAGTCAATTTATTGTACTAATAATCACTGGCATTTTTTTAATTTATACTTATACATTGTACCCACTCCCCTCTCTAATGCCTTTGGCCCTGAGGGTATATGAAATAAATAAATAAATAAATAAATAATGTGTTGAAGTAACGTAGAGATATTAATCGAGATGAACGACGGCATTCTAAGCGAAACGCGAAGGTAAAAAGTGCAAAGGAAAATTGTGACACCGTATGACGTCACGTCACCTGACCCAAAATGGCGTCACACCGTCACAGTGACGCAATGACGCTGTGATGTCGCGTGAAGCGTTTCCCCGCTAAACTTAAAGCGAGGCGTTCCTCGCTCAATTCAGCGGGCTACACCGTACACCAGGAGTCACTGCGAAACCTCAAGAATAACGGCTGTCGGTGTAAAAACAAAACATAAAGTAATTGGCCTTTGGATAGTATATTTTGTGTCAACATAGAGCGTGGCGGAGTCCGTATGTTAGGGCCTCATGAGTATAGCAAACCATTTTCAAAAGTACACTCTAAAAATGGTCACGCAGAGCAAGCGTGACGCAAAGCGATTTTTTGCACGCTTGTTCTAAGCGTGGTGTTTTTCAACGCCTTATTCACGCTCCCTAAGCGTGAACTGTGCTATGATATAACGCTTGGCAGGCGTGAGGCAAAGCGATTTTTTGCACGCTTGTTCTAAGCGTGGTGTTTTTCAACGCTTTGAATTCACGCTTCCTAAGCGTGAACTGTATTATGGTTTAACGCTTCGCAGGCGTGAGGGGGAACTTGTGTTTACACGCTTGTTACGGCGTGCGTTTTCTCTACGCTTAGGTAATGACGCCTTCTAGGCGTGTGAAATGCGCGTCGCGGTGGAAACTTCTGGCCGTGAGCATGGGGCTTTCTCGCCTTTAGTATATCGTCCCAATAATCTTAGTTATTGGGACGATATACTAAATGCAAGAAAGACCAATGCCCGCGGCCAGAGGTTTCAACCACGACGCGCATTTCACACGCCTAGAAGGCGTCATCGTCAAAGCGTGGAGAAAACGCACGCCGTAATAAGCGTATAAATACAAGGGCGCGCATGCATCATATCCTTATCGTAGCTCAAAATCGATCTACTCAGAGCTCTGAATCTCTCTAGTGACTTCACGAGGCAATTTGAGTAGTGCAGGGAAGCCCAACTTGCTGCTCCCTAAATAATTACGCACATATAGGAGTGGCAGTTGTGAATCAAAAGAAATTGCCCCGATGCGTCGCGTAGATAATGCGTGTTACGCCTGGTACATTGGGCTAATTAGCTGCGAGCTCTTCATAACTGTGGAATTTGGGTGAAGATTTGAGGAAATTTATCTTTGGGGTCTAAAACCCCAAAGAGAGAGAGAAAGAGAGAGTTCTCATTAGGCTCCAGCTACCAAAAGCAACCGTCCAAAACGAACTAAATTGAAAGAGGCAAACACATTTCAGCTTGGGGGATAAACCCTTTATTAAACAAAAACTATTTTTGTTTGTACAAATAAACCAAACGAAAACAGGGTGCTTACCCAAGTATTGTATTCGCCCATGGATAGCTGGCGAATGGCCGCAGTAAAGGCACCAACCAAATGGGAAGCATTTTCCTTGGCTGTCTGGCATTCAGCTCCGTCTCGCGCAGATATTCGGGGCACTCGCACTCGTTATGTTTGCAGCGACCTCGCGGCACTCCACGCACGTCTAGTGCTGTTCACATGGCACACAGTGCCCGAAATTACACGCCGTCTCCCGCCAAGCATCGCCAGTCGCCATCAAAGTCAGGCTGGTTAGCCACAAACAAAGCGTGTCGGGACCTGACTGAGCGAGTCAGCGAGCCACGGAAACTGCGCAACGGCTTTCTCGGTTTTCCCGCCAAAAACAGAAGGACTTAGGCGCCCTCTGTGCTTCAAGAAACAAAGCTCACATCAAAAAAATCCACAAAAAAGCACGCGCAGGTGCTTCTTCGCGGGAGGGTCAATCCATTCGGATATATATTAGCGTGACGATGAATGGAGGTGTGCGCGTGTTTCCGAAAATCTAAGCGTGTGTTTTACGGTCGTCACGCTAACCTTGTTCATGACGTCCGAAAAAAAGGCCGAGCGGGATTCCTCGCATTGTTCTAACGCCTGGAAAAAGATAACCAGCGCTTATTCTTGATCACGTGGTGCTTAAAACGTCATTCCCGTCGTATTGACGGCGGTTTCACGCTTAAAACTCGCGGTTAGCGTGAGGCTCAGCGTTATAGTTTTTAGAGTGTAGGCGCCATCTAGCAGCTAATGCGTCAATTATCCGAGTCTGCCGTTGTTTGGACATACATTGAACACGAGGGCTGCGTCTGCGTTCGGTGGGGACTTGGAAACCCATCACACGCCTCGTGCCCAATGGGCGGATGGATGCTAACGGCTGTACCCTTTACAACGGGCAGTAGCTTGCGCCACCTAGCGTAGGAACCCAGAAACGTTGGCGGTAAACCAAGAAATGGTGACCGCCAATGGTGCTCGATGAAATGGACTTTTGGAAAAAGGTCTATTAGATCGCAAGATTGAAGCTGGTGACAGGCTCAGCACAAGAAGAGTGCACCATGGCGGCACTTGTCACGGCGTCTGTGGCGTTCGTGATCACCTCTCTGGGGCTATTGCTTTTACTACGAACCGTTACAGTGGAATAGAATAGAGGCCACACGAGGCAGTTGTGCCTATTTGCTGTAAACTCTCTCGACTGCTCGTCGTAATTGTGGCTCTCTTTCTTTTTATTGCTCTATAGCTGTTTTATGGCTCCATCACTGAGCACTCTCGTGCTCAAAAAATAACACGTGAAAACAAATGTTATATTCTTTGGCCTTTATTGTTGTGGCGCCATTTGGCCCATAGAGGAAAAAATTGTGATTTGATTTTATATCATAATATATCAAAGTTATTTATAGCAACGTTTTATAATATAAGAGTTTATCTTAGTGTAATGAAATGTTTTATGATAAACGTTCGTGTGAAAACCGAATTGGCACGACGTTAAAACTTGTATGAACATGTATGAGCTTGTAATATGATAACAATCTTATACAATTAATATATGATACTGAAGTAATATCTTAAACAACAGGTATTTGATATGTCGAAATAAGCTTATGCTAGAGGAATCTCGTATTAAATTTTTGAGCGAATGTTTTAAAAGTATGTCTCGTATAAACTATGTGGGGATTGGGTACTTGCTTTACTTGTCAAACGTTGACATAAGACCTCCTGGTTGTTTGACACTGATAGGATAGCGTTATAAATACTACAGAAAAATGTATTTTCTTTGTTTTGTTTTATGTTATCATCACTCGAGTACGTATAAACATATATCGTGTATCATTATGCTATTCGAACACCCCGAAGAAGAAAAAAAGCGCTATAATGAAAACCTTTTTTTTTTTTTGGTTAGTACCTTTTCTTTCCCAGACAGATTAGCAGAGTTCCTACAAACCAGTGTTGGGTAAAGTACATCTAAAAGGTACTTCAAGTAAAGGACAAAGTAAATTAGATGTGATGTACTTCAAGTAAAGTAGTAAGTACACCGGGTGCAATGTACTTTCAAAGTAAAGTACAAGTATTTTAACGCAATTGTTCATGATGCCTTTTAATTCCCCTATACAGTGATTTTTTAACTGGAATGCGTTGCCCAGGGGTAATCAGGGCTGCATGACTTATTTTCAAAAACAGCGGTGAATATTTGATAAAGTGGACACAGAGTACCTACGTAGAATACCGTACATCCGCCCATACCACACTAAGCGCCCATATACACATTTCTAAGATCTGAGAAAATATGCACCGTACATTTATTTGTAAAATTGGTGACCGATTATCTCTAAATTTTGAGTGGGCGCTTGCCCGGTATTTTACGGTAGTTATTTTCAAGAATTGAACCCAATTCCTGAAAATTATTGTATAGCGATTTTCTTGCACTGGATTGTTGCACCCAGGGGCGTTAAATGTACTGGGAGAGAGCATGACATCTGCCCTGTAGCTTCCGCAAACAATCCTTTCATAAAGGAGTGTCCCCTCCTTAATGGAAAAACAAAACAGTGAGTGTGCAAGCGAGCTGGTGATAATTAATCATAATGTGACACCTGAGATTGGGGTACGAAAAAATTAAGGAACTTTGAAATCAAAGGAAAAGAAACATTGTGACTTTCTCCTTTGTTGTCTTTTTCTTCGTCTCGAAAGTTGAGTTTTTTTGCACCACAGTCTCAGGTGCTATATTATGATTAATTTTGCTCGCCTAACATTTTAAACCTCCTCCCTTGTGCTGATCGACCGAGAAGTAGCGAGAGTTAAAAAAACTACGGGAAAGCCTCCCCCAGAACGAACGGAGCGATGCATCGTCTGCTTACGTTTCTTGTGAGAGCAGAATATCCCTCCCAGTAATTTTTCGGAGTTGACAAAGCATCATTTCGTGATACAAATTTAACAAAACCAAATTTGGGGAATGTAATTTGAAGTCGGGAATTGTACTTTCCTCGGAAAGTACCAGAAAAAAATACTTTAAGTAAAGTACGAGTACATACTCAGAAAATGTACTTAAAGTAAGGTACAATTTTCCTAAACCTACTTGAAGTAGTACTTTAAGTACAATGTACTTCAAGTACTTCCCAATACTGCTACAAACCATCTATACAGTGCGGTCCCAGCCACGAACGCACAAACCGGAGTCTGATCAACTCCTGCAATCATCGATGCACGTACGACAACGCTCACTTCCAGCAGCTTTTTTTTTTTTTTTTTTTGTCACCCTTTCTGGCTACTTTCCCTTCTCGTTGACCTCGCTTCGCCCGCGGGAACGCGGTCGGCGCGTTCAGGCAGAACCACGCCGCGCTGCGCCTTCCACGTGCTTCACTCGATTTCGCCGATAGGTGGCGCTGACCGCGGTTTCAGTCACCGCTCGCGTGCTTCGTTTAACGGTCGAGAGCACTCCGTACAAGTGATGTGCGCACGAATTCAGCTTCAGCAAAAACATTCCGAAGCTTCCTAGAATTTCTCTCGGTAAAAAGCGGGCTTCGAAGCTTCGCTCCCAAAATACAGGGTTGCCCTGACGACCTGCAGCACATGCCTGCAATCGCTGGAACCATTAATTAGGATTTGTTAGCTAGTTTCAAGCATAAAGTAATTTATTGATATAACGATTAATTAATTAATTGGTCGATTACGTGATTGCTTGGTTGGTTAAATATTTGATTGATTGATTTAGTGATTGGTTGATTGATTGATTTAGTGAGTGATCTCTGTTTAACCTTTCACTAAATCAATCTACATAGATAGTGCTGTTTATCTTTCAAGAAATATAAGATCTGAAAGAAGACAACCCTCTGCGTTGTCATTCTCCAAAATGATATTCTCAAGACTTGGCCGGACTCTTAAACCACTAGGAAACAATGCGGACCATCCGCATTGTTTCGTATAAACAACGTGGAATGGGCCGGCGCGCATGACGTGTCTCGCCACGAAAGGTAGTGATCAGTCACTCTCTTGTTTTGTGAGGAACGTGTACAACATGAGCCCTGTCCTCTCCCCGACCTAACCTAAGGGTAACGGCACTATTCAGAGGTGTGTCCTCTCGTTGGGCCCGAGATCTCTCGAGAGCTTCCCGCAAAGCCCGCTAGCCCACAACGCAAGATCCACAGCGTTGCGTGCGTACGCAATACGCTAACCCTTCTATTGTGTTCTGCGCATGCGCACTCTCGACTCACAATTTCTTTGCGTGCGCAAAGATTTAGCGTATACGGTTCACTAAAAAATGTCTAATCTAGGGGGTTATACCTCACGTTACGTGGGATGATTCCCCAAGATTTGTTAATTAGCGTTCCAATTAGTGAAAGTAAATATTTGGATCCAATTAAAAACTTGCTGAGCGTGATCGAAAACCCCTAAATTTTTCCATAGACTCGAAGCACGCGAAAATCACTGGGGTGCGCCAAAGTTACACCTCGTGCCACAGGCGCAGGGCGCGTGAACGCGTATGACAAGATGATATCCGCGTTGCGCATCGCGGCCTCTGGGCGCCGCCATATTCCTACTGGTGTGGGTAGATCGTCCGATAGTCAAGCATAGCTCAGGCGTACCCTCAGCACGTTGACTATCAGACGATCTACCCCACACAAGCAGCAAGATGGCGGCGCCCAGAGGCTGCACCTGCAGCAGTCTCTGGGCGCCGCCACCTTGTTGCTTATGTGGGTAGATCGTCCGATACTCGAGCATTGCTGAGGCGCAACCCCGCCCTCGGGAGTGCTTGATTCTCGGACCAGCTACCCACACCAGCACTTCAGCGAGATGGCGGCGCCCAACGTCTATGCACCAACTCAACCGCTAGACGTCCCGCCACTGAGGTGGTGCTGCTGTCGGCACTGCGCATGCGCGGACGATTCAACGCACGCGAATCTGGTTTCTGCGCGGGCGCACTTCTCGCACCTAATGTGGGAAAACGTGGAATTGTTTATAAACGGGGCGCTGGTGTATAACCCCGTGGATAAAAGTCAACACTAAAAACCAATTTCCACAAAAATGAAAAAAAAAAACGAGACTCTTTCTTCGACAACGCACAATATTAATTTTTTTCACATTTGATAGTTACAGACAGTTGAAGAAACGAAGGGCGTGGTCTACAACGATCACGCTTCTTGCTTAGTCATTTCGTTCTTTGGCGTTGTTATCGGCTGATGCCAGAGGCTTAATGGCCCCAGTGCCGTGATGCTCGGTTGTTCCAACAATATACAGTTCCGACTGTATATAGTTGGCAACATAAATACATTTCTATTACTTTAACGCTATCAATATTACTTATCTACAAACGCGTGTTTCGGGAGAGGGCAGCTCGTGACTCGTGGTGTGGCTGAGTTGAAGACACGCGGTCACTGCCTTTAAGTGAAGACGGCTGCGTTAACAACTCCTCGCGAACCAAAAAAAAAAAAAAAAAGCTTGCGCAAAAGTTTTGCGTACGCGAACAAATATCATCGTAGCCGAGCGCACGCGTCGCTGCGCCGAGCCCGTACCGCGTTTTTTATTGGCGCATGGCGACGACGCAATAAATCGTTTTCGTACGCACAGCATTTACGTAGGTTAATCTTCAACTGGGTAATACTTTTTTTTTCTGGGGGGGGGGGGGGTGAGATAGTAATGAAATGAAATTAATGAAGTAAATAAAAGTGCATGACGTTTCATTAGTATAACAAATATACAGAGATAGCTGCCCGTCCAGGTCACCTCAACACCAAGGCCCAGCGGAAGGCTTTCACACACTTGCGTTCGGAGCGACCGCTGTATACGCTTACGAACGAATGCAGCCGGTTGGAACGGCGAGTTGCCATAGCAACGAAGCGCCAAACGGCCGTTTCGTTCGTCTTTGTTCGCAACGCAAGGGGTTGAGCCGGGCTGAACTTTTTCGCTACGTTCGGGAACGACGGGAGCGACCGCACCGACAGACCAATCACAGATCGAGGAGAGCTCGGCCGCGCGTGTTGCATGTCGGTCACGGTATGGCGTCGATGGTGATCGTCGACGTGGTCGGCGTGGTGGAAGCTCGTCCGTCCGTGTACAGCGCTTTCCTTGACTGGGAATTCTCGTCGTGCGTCGCGATGATAACCCAGCACGTCCCAGGAGGGGAGAATCCATCCACTCGTGCGGTGATGTTCTGGCGGCACCCTCAAGACAGAGGAAACGCTCGTGCCGTGGTGTTGTTTGTTTACTTCGACTACGGTGGTGCTTTCTTTGCATTTGCGTCTACGAACATCGGCCGAATCCTTATTTTGCGCATTCCGTGCTTGTGCTCAAGTTCAAGGTATTATTCGTGCGTATTGTATTTAAAGGCGTGTATACGAAAGATGCAAATTGTGACCCATTTTCATCACCCGAGAAAAGTGATTAGTGTAAGCATTCCTGAACGCTCGCAACGTCTATGTGATCAGGAAATGATATTTCTACGTTGCTATATCGCTGCTAAGATAACATCGTCTTTTGTAATCGTAGAAAAAGCGTATGGCAAGATTTGTGCTATCGGCAGTCGGGTGTTAAATTCGTGTTCTTCCAAGATGGCGTACTGCATGTTTTGTTTTTCCTTTTTTTATATATATACTTTGTTTGGCAAGCCGATACTGGAAAAAGAAAATAAAGCTTGAGGTTATAGAAACCGCTCTATTTTCTGTTACGCGAGTGGCAGCGCATCCCCTTCTTTTTAGAGTCGCCGCTGAAACAGCTGATGGCGGCGGAGAAGCGGTCGCCGTGCTGACGACCCGCTGGGCTTGTTGCAGTGGTTGCAGGCAGTGTGTACGCGCGGCGCAGAGCGGTCGTTTCGGTCGTTCCGGTCACAACGTACGCAGTCATAGGAGAATTAGGGAGTTTTCGTAGATCGTTTCCGCTGTCCCGCCACGCTCTCCGCATCCAGCTACGCTAGCCGGAACTCTACAGTCAAAGCCATCGGCGCGCCGGCGCAGTAGCGGCTGCTTCGTTGCGGAGGGCTTAGCGGAGGGGGAAACGCGGTTTACGAAAACTCCCTTGTGGTAGACCGTTTCCGCAGCCCACTAAGCACCCGGATAGCGCTCCGTAATCCGCCACAAGACCTTGAATTATACAGATAAGGCTGGCGGCGCGCATGCGCAGCTGCGGCGTTTTCTTCAGGGATACCGTAGCGGAAGAGAAAAACGGTCTACTACAATTCCTATAGATAACGCGCTCGTTGCAGACCTTTCCAGCGCTTATTACCCGGGCGAAAAATGCGGCGCAATGCTGGGTCGTGTACGCACGCGCGGCGCACCTTATATTTCGCGAAAGAGAGCTACGGCGCACGCCGAGAGCGCTTTCGACCGCCGCCCAGTAGGAAAGGATGGGCAGCGCGCAGCAGGCGATTATTGGTAAGGTCAACAATCGGACAAACCACTCGTCTCTCGCCGAGGACTTGCGCCAAATCAGTGTCTCCGTCACGTCTGAACGTTATCCAAGGTCACGGACGACTGTCGTCGGGGTCCGCGTGTGTGCGTTTGAGCTTCGCAATCCAATTTCTCGTGCCATTGTTTCGTTGGGGCATATATAGGTTGGGGGCGCGTCATCGACTTTGGAAGAAAGGGCGCGGACGCGCGAGCGGTCCGTCCACGGCGTGTGTGCGCAACGTTCCTGTTTTGTATTCGTGAGTACTGCGTTCTTTAGCGTCATTAGAAAGTTTTCGTAGACCGTGTTTCCCACTCCGCTAAGCCCTCCGCAACGAAGAAGCCGCTACTGCGCCTGCGCGCCGATGGCCTTGACTGTAGAGTTCCCGGTATCGTAGCGGGTTGTGGAGGGCGTTGCGGGACGGCGAAAACGATCTACGAAAACTCCCTACTATTAGGGAGTTTTCGTAGACCGCGTTGTCCCCTCCGCTAAGCGTTCCGCAACAAATTCGTTGCTACTGCGCCTGCGCGCCGATAGCCTTGACTGTGGAGTTCCCGCTATCGTAGCGGGTTGCGGAGGGCCTTGCGGGACGGCGAAAACGATCTACGAAAACTCCCTATTAGGGAGTTTTCGTAGATCGTTTTTGCCGTCCCGCAACGCCCTCCGCAACCCGCTACGATACCCGAAACTCTACAGTCAAAGCTGTCGGCGCGCAGGCGCGGTAGCGACTTCTTCGTTGCGGAGGGCTTAGCGGAGGTCTAGCGGAGGGGGAAACGCGGTCTACGAAAACTCCCTATTGTTTAGCTTCGGGAGGGCGGGTGCATGTAGTGACTAATGAGTGCGAACCCTCGTGATTGGCTGTAACGGCAGCCATTTTTGTGAATTTTGTTAACGACAGCCTGCAGGAGCGAAAGCCCATTCTTCGTGATTAAATGCACAACGTGTTCCAAACAAACAAACATTTACTTTTTTTTGTTGCTCTTTCACCGCAAATATAAACTACGCATCGTCGAAGGCTTATTTTTCTTTCCAATCTTGCTTCAGCGATCCGAACCAGCCGCCAGTTTTACAACTAACCGTTATCTCACTAAAAAGTTACGAGATTTTCTGAACATTTCAGTTGGAAAATAGAGAACGTTTTCGCCCATTTTCTGCTACTGGCGCAATTCAGCTCCATGTACGCGTATTCGAAAGCTAAGTCAGCCGCAATTTTCCATTGAAAAACTAATTAAAAAAATGCTTAAAACGTTTGAAGACGCAAAGGGTTCATTTTTTAGCTTTGGCATCTGGTTCACACCACTAGGGCTACAAATTGGGGCAGAAAATGAACGTTACACAATGCGTAGTTTTTGTTCGAGGTGAAGAAAACCTTGTAGATTTCTTTGGGGAGGAACACCCTGTACATGAAACAAGATACATTTGACTGGTTAATAGGTCGCGTGCCACCGTGATTGCTTTACGAATGTGAGAAGTGGGTACGTTCATTGCTTTACACTATATTTTTAGTATTTATCCTAGCGGTTGTTAGGACCACTATGTAAACTACACATAAAAATATCCCGTGTCAGACATATATAAAAAAAAAACGTGCAATGAGCAGAATATTGCCGCGCGCGCAGCTGGTCAAGTAGGCAGCGTGCGCGTGGCCTAACGGTTATCGTACCTGCCTCCCACGCGAAAAGCCAGGGTTCGATTCCTGGGAGCGACGTGTCTTTTGTTTATCCCTGCCTTTAGTGTTCTGGCAAATTCGAGAATCCTGGTGCTTGTTCGAGGTGCGAATGTTCTACGCGTCGAACTTTCTGCGCCGATTATTCCAGAAGCTCACGCGTGTACAAAAGGGGCTTCGCGGAGCGAGCCAGGGTCAGTCTCGCCCAGCGTTCGACTCTGCTCTACGTCGTCTTCGACGCCCGCGACGCTCTGCTGTTATCTTCTGTTTCCTTTTCATTTTTTGGGGCACAAGTTCGCCTTATTAAACGTTTTATTTTCCTCAGTTATTCGTTGTTCCACCTTGTCATTCGTGACATTTTGGTGGAGGTGCGGGGTAGCGCATGTCCGTGCAGCGCAGCCCTCCGAGTTCCCGTGGCACAAGTCCGAACCCAAGTTCCCGAGGACCCAACGAAGACCAGATCGAAACCCGATCAAGTCGCCGTACCCAAGGTCTACACCCGAAATACGGACTTCTGCCACCCAGGACCAAGCAGCCAACGAGGCCGACGATGGACGACCAGCAATCGCAGACCCCGACCGCCGCCGCCGTCGTCTACCTGCCCGTTGCCCAGCGAACCCCGACGACCTTCCATGGCTAGACCCACGAAGACGTGGAGGACTTGCTTCTGCACTACGAACGTGTATAGCACGCCATAATGGATGGACCGCTGAGCAGCGCCTCCAAAACCTCTACTTCTCCTTGGAGGATACCACGAGGCAGTGGTTCGAGAATCACGAGGCGTCGCTTACGTCGTGGGACACCTGTATCGCCGGCCTGAAGGAGACATTCACGAACCAGACACGACGACAGCGAGCGGAAGACCTTCTGCAAGTACGAACTCAAGGGCCCAACGAAACGGTCACCAGCTTCGTTGAAGACGTCCTCCGCCTGAGCAGCCGCGCCGACCCTCAGTCCACCGAGGAGAAGAAGCTGCGCGTCCTGATGAGAGAGGTGAGGAGTGACATCTTCGGCGGTCTTGTTCGCAACCCCCCATCTACCGTCGAAGACTTCGTCACGGAGGCCACGAACATAGAACGTGCCCTCCTCGCAAGAGCCAGCCACTACCATCGGCACTCGAGCGTCGCTGCTGCTTCTGAATCGGGCTACGACATCAGCCCTAGCATCTCCGGCCTTCGCGACATCATCCGCGACATCGTCCGGGAGGAGCTCAAGAAACTTCTGCCGACTGCTGAACGCCCGGCCTCAATCTCCATTGCCGAGGTTGTCCGAGACGAGGTTCAGCGAGCGTTCCTACCAGATGCCCCTGCCACCGTGGCCGCACCCGAAGAACCGACGCTGGCCTACGCCGCAGCTACCCGACGACCGCCGCCCCCTACTCACCCGTACAGGGCGCCACCCCGACGTGAACCTCCAGCGCCGCAGTTTTCCCTACGCCAGGAAGATCGGGCGCACGCCCACTCAGAACAAGCAGCGCCACGAAAGACCGACGTGTGGAGGACGGCCGATCGACGCCCGTTGTGCTATCACTGCGGTGAAGCCGGCCACATTTACCGTCGATGCCCCTACTGACAACTGGGGCTGCACGGGTTCCACCCGAACGACCCGCGCCCAAGGTACGACGAACGCCCTCGCGACATCGAGGAGTACCTCCGACGCTCGCCCTCCCCAGTGTCGTCTCTCCGCCGTGAAGCCCGCTCTCCATCGCCGCGACGTTCAGCGTCCCCAGCGCCCCGACCCCGCCGAGAGAGTCTGTCTCCCCTGCGTCGCCGGGAAAACTAAGTGCGGCAACGCCTGGAGGTGACGTTGCCGAAAACGATGGAAACAAACAGCCTCCAAGAACGCCGGAGCGCTCCCACTCTCCCGCATCGCACCGACGCCCCTGCAAGGGTGTCCAACAACCTAAACGTTGTTATCGACGGCCTCGACGCATCGGCACTCGTGGACACCGGAGCAGACTACTCAGTCTTGAGTGGGAGGCTCTCTCGCCGCCTTCGGAATGTTACGACGTCGTGGGACGGACCGCAGATACGAACCGCCGGCGGACATCTCATCACACCTGTTGGCAGGTGCACCGCTCGCGTTGAGATCCACGGTGAAACCTGCCTTGTGAAGGTCGTCGTTCTGCAAGACTGTTCGAGGGACGTCATTCTCGAAAGGGACTTTTTGTGTGAATACGGCGCCGTCATCGACCTTGGTGAGAACAGATTAACGCTGCGCAAGCCTGTTCTGCCTTCAGAGAAACCCCAAACAGCGTCAGCCGCCGTCCGAGTCGCTGCCGACCACGTGAACCTGCCGCCGCGATCAAGTGTTGTCGTACCCGTCGTGACCGATGCAGCTATCTGCGGCGAAGTTGTTCTGGAAGGCAACCTCCAGTTGCTTCTAGGAAGAGGGATAGGCGTCGCACGAGGAGTAGCTGAACTTCAGGATGGCCGCACTGTGGTCCTCGTGACGAACTTCCGGAATGAAACGCAACACCTCACAAAAGGTGCAGCCGTTGGCCACGTCGAGGAACTCCGAAACTCCGCCGAAATCGCCGCCATTACTGACGAATCCTCGCCACCGCAGCAAGACAGTACGTCGCCAGCGCAGCTCGACATCGACCTTAAGCTTCCCGACCCGAGACGACGGCAGCTGATTAACCTCCTCACCGAATACCGTGACTGCTTTGCGACGTCGTCGAAGGTGCGCCAAACAGCCGTTGCGAAGCACCGCATCGTTACCGAGGACGACGCGCGCCCTGTGCATCGATCACCGTACAGAGTCTCCGTTAAAGAAAGGGAGGTGATCCAGGAGCAAGTTCAAGAGATGTGAACGACGACATAATCCAGCCATCAAGCAGTCCGTGGGCGTCTCCAGTCGTACTGGTTAAGAAGGAGGACGGAACGCTTAGGTTCTGCGTTGACTACCGACAGCTGAACGCGGTGACGAAGAAA
Organism: Ixodes persulcatus; assembly: GCA_013358835.2. NCBI lineage: Eukaryota > Metazoa > Arthropoda > Arachnida > Ixodida > Ixodidae > Ixodes > Ixodes persulcatus. Next base: position 14,328 of record JABSTQ010005205.1, read on the forward strand.
GACGTCTATCCACTCCCCCGTATCGACGACACTTTAGACCGGCTGCGCCACTCCCGATACTTTTCATCGATGGACCTGAAGAGCGGCTACTGGCAGATCGAGGTCGACGAACGGGACCGAGAGAAGGCAGCTTTCGTCACGCCGGATGGACTGTACGAGTTCAAGGTGATGCCCTTCGGACTGTGCACGGCGCCAGCAACTTTCCAGCGTGTAATGGACACCGTACTGGCAGGACTGAAGTGGCAGAGCTGTCTCGTCTACATCGACGACGTCGTAGTGTTTTCCGGCGACTTCGACGAGCACTTGCGACGACTCCGAGCTGTTCTCCAATCCATACGGACCGCCGGACTCACCCTGAAGCCGTCAAAGTGTCGGTTCGCCTATGGCGAACTGAAGTTCCTAGGTCACGTGGTTAGTAACGAAGGCGTTCGCCCCGACCCAGAGAAGACTCGCGCCGTCGCAGCATTTCCAGCGCCGAGAGACAAGAAGGCCGTGCGAAGGTTCCTTGGACTATGCGCCTACTATCGGCGCTTCGTTCGAGATTTCGCAAGGATTTCCGCACCGCTAACAAACCTCACAAAGGACGCCGAGAAGTTCGAATGGGCCGTAGAGCAGCAGCAGGCATTCGACGAACTGAAGCGACGACTGTAGACTCCTCCTGTTCTTGGACACTTCGATCAAGGTGCGGAAACCGAAATTCACACGGACGCAAGTAACGCTGAACTTGGCGCGGTACTGGTTCAAGTGCAAGAAGGCACCGAGCGAGTTATCGCCTACGCGAGTCAGACACTGTCCAAGGCGGAGACAAATTACTCCACGACTGAGAAAGAATGCCTGGCGGTCGTCTGGGTAATCACGAAGTTTCGTCCGTAATTGTACGGGAGCCCGTTCCGTGTAGTCACCGACCATCACTCGCTCTGCTGGCTTGCGAAACTCAAGGACCCGTCAGGACGCCTGGCTCGATGGAGTCTCCGATTACAGCAGTTCAACATGACTGTGGTCTACAAGTCAGGCCGCAAGCACAGCGACGCCGACTGCCTGTCCAGAGCCCCCGTCGAAACGCCTTCCGGCAGCAGCGACGACGATGACGACGAGTGCTTCCTAGGCGCAGTGAATACCGACGACATGGCACGACGTCAACGAGACGATCCTGAGTTGCGCGCGTTAATCGAGCACCTCGAAGGACGAAGGGGGACTGTCCCCCGTGTCTTCTCGAGAGCCCTGCCAACCTTCGTCCTCCGACAAGGTGTGCTTTACAAAGAGAACTTCGGGGATTCGGGGACAACAACACACCGTGGTTGCTGGTAATCCCGACCGACCTTCGGGAGGAGATCTTTCAAGCATGTCACGACGACCCGACGTCCGGACACCTCGGTAACAACCGAACACTGGCCCGTATTCGTGAAAAGTATTACTGGCCAAAGCTCCCCAAGGCCGTCCACCTCTACACCCGATCGTGCCACGAGTGCCAGCGACGTAAGAAACCGCCGACGAAGCCGGCAGGTCTCCTGCAGCCGATTGCTCCCCCGACTGCACCGTTCCGGCAGGTCGGAATGGATCTACTTGGCCCTTTTCCGCCGTCAACGTCGGGAAACCGCTGGATAATCGTCGCCTCTGATTATCTCACGCGGTACGCCGAAACGAAAGCCCTTCCTTCAGGGACTGCTGTGGAAGTCGCCAAGTTTTTCATCGAGTCAATCGTCCTCCGGCACGGCGCTGCCGAAGTTCTGATTACATATCGCGAATCATCGTTCATGGCACAGATGACCCAAGAAATCCTCCGGCTCAGTCACACCAGCCATCGTCGTACCACTGCGTACCACCCGCAGACCAACGGGCTGACGGAGCGACTCAACAAGACAATCGCCGACATGATCTCTATGTACGTCGACGTAGAGCACAAGACGTGGGACGAGGTGTTTGCCCTTCGTCACGTTCGCCTACAATACGGCGGTTCAAAAGACCACTAGATTCACACCTTTCCAGCTGGTACACGGTCGGAAGGTAACGACCATGCTGGACGCCATGCTGCCCCATGAGCCATCTGACAATGAGAGCGACGACGCCCAGGCGGTTGCTCAACGGGCCGAGGAAGTCCGCCAACTCGCCCGACTCATGGTTCAAGACCAGCAACGCGTCGACGCGGGCAGCTACAACCTTCGTCGCAGGGACGTCCGCTTCCAGCCCGGAGACATGTGGTGTGGGTCTGGACGCCCATCCGTCGCCGCGGCCTCAGTGAGAAACTGCTGAAACGGTACTTTGGACCATACAAGGTACTTCGTCGCCTCGGCGAGCTGAACTACGAGGTGATGCCTGACGGAACACGAACATCGTCACGCCGCCCACCACGACCTGAGGTCGTCCACGTCGTTCGTCTGAAGCCGTACTACGCTCGATAGGACTGTGGACCTTATGTGCTCCAAATGACTCTTTAGTTTATCGTTCTTTTTTATTTTGTTTTGTTTTGTGTTGCATCGGGGCGATGCACTTTTTTAAAGGGGGGAGTAATGCCGCGCGCGCAGCTGGTCAAGTAGGCGGCGCGCGTGTGGCCTAACGGTTATCGTAACTGCCTCCCACGCGAAAAGCCAGGGTTCAATTCCTGGAATGTTCTACGCGTCGAACTTTCTGCGCCGATTATTCCAGAAGCTCACGCGTACATAAGGGGCTTCGCGGAGCGAGCCAGGGTCAGTCTCGCCCAGCGTTCGACTCTGCTCTACGTCGTCTTCGACGCCCGCGACGCTCTGCTGTTATCTTCTGTTTCCTTTTCAGTTTTTTGGGCACAAGTTCGCCTTACTAAACGTTTTATTTTCCTCAGTTATTCGTTGTTCCACCTTGTCATTCGTGACAATATCTCATTGTTGTGCAAACAAAAAAAGTTAGTTTCACTTATATATGAGTCGATTTATTTTTAAACTTTGAAATGCTTTCATTTTGCGTACTCAAATTTTCGTCTTAGCTCCTATAACTATCAATGCGCTGTAGCACACGCAATGCGCTCAATTGTCGTCGTTATTCTAGGACGTCTCTTGAAGACAATAACATGAGAAAAAATACTAAAATGATTTGAAAATGAAAAGACTAGAGTACATTAGAAATGACAGGTAAGATACTAATACTGAAATAAGATTGAAAAACAAGGCATCCGGAGTATAATACTGTTGTAATGAAATGACAAAGGTTTTAACAATACAAATACAGAAAGGCACGAACGCTAAAATACATCAGGGATAGCACCGCTTTTTTGCCCTTCATAGCGTACTATCGTCTCTTTGGCGTTAAATCACCACCACAAACACTGGCAAATGTATTTTGTAAAGAAGTTCAATAAACCGAACGATAGTATTTTAAATGCATTATTTAGGATTTCAAATAAAATAAAGAAATGTCGTATATCATTGTTTATCGGCCACTGCGATTCAAATTGAACGAGACGGATTCACCTATGGTAACCGACTAGGTATTCTCGGCTACAAGAACATACCCCCTCAGGGGTGAACCCAGTCTGTCATTTCATGCAGGCAGACTAATTTAATTTTTTTTTTATAATTTTTTTTTTACGGATTAACTATCTGTAAGAAGAAACAAAGTTTGCGTAGAGTTTAGTAAAATAGACTCCATGAAAACTTATTTATTCACAAGGATAAATTAGTTTGCGAAGAGTCTAAACACAATCGATGCACAATCCCAAGCCAAGTTTCTTTACCATAGGGGGAACTCGTAAAATGTTCCTAAATATTACCAATCATAATTCAGAATACCCATCAGCATACACCTTCTCAACTTTCAAATACTCGTACCTATGCCAAAAATGATCGTTACGTAGCTACTTCTCTGCTCTCTTTTGGAAAAGCTGACACAATCATAATAGCAACGCTGTTTGACTCGTCAGTTCGTATAAAAAAACAACGGTAGCAATCTTAGTCGTTTTTTTTTTTAATTATTTATGATTTTATTTTGATCTCTGAAATTTTGTTTGTTGTCTTTCTGTATTTTTTTTTACCTTTTTTGCCACAAGTGACTGGCGATTTTCAGCGTCCGTTATTATTTTTGGTCAGTGGAAGGTTACACCAAAATAGACCGAACATCTTTTCTTCATTTTTCTAAGAATTCCCGGTACCCAACCTACACGATGTATTGTTCAACGAAAAATTGCAACGAATCGACAAAGTGGCTCGAATTGACGTTGGTCGATTCGAGCCACTTCTGTGCAGCTAATCATGGTGGAGATTGCGTGACTGTATCCTGCAACGAAATGCATTGTAAAACATGCGTATTTGTTTGGTTCATACGCATTTAACCTCATCTTCAGAGCAATACGGTTGTTTCATTTGTGTTGATAAACATTGTCTGTCGATCGGCACGAATTTTAAATACGCATCTTAAGAAATCCGCAGCATCTACTTTCACGCAAAGAACTTGGGAATGTCAATTGCTCTGCAATCTACGGGGAGCGATCGACATATAACGGTGCTTATAAAGACTCCAAAAAAACAATCTGTGTTGTGGCACCGAGCATGCTTGCTGAAACGTCAGGCTCAGTGCCACAGCGCAGAGGTTTTCGTTTATTGAAACATATCAGCCCCGTCATTGGCCGAACGCCCTCCGTAGACTGCCGCGATTGACCGCCTCAAGTGCTTTGCGGGAGACTAGACGCTCCAGACTTTTCAAACTGTAAAACTCATTTGTACAGCAATTTAAAAAATAAATGCCCAAAACAAATGTTTTTCAAATATGTTTATTTTACATACCATTTGGTGAATATCTTTTCCCCTTTTTCTCCACACATTTGTTGAGGACACATAATCGCACCTCGTCATGTGGGTTGACGCCAGAGCAGACACAGTATTTAAAATGCATTTTAGATTTTGTATCTCGCACCTTCTCCCTCTACCTTCTCGCTAAGGTGAACCAGCAACACCATGAGCTTTCTGTCGGAGAAGGCACTCTTCCTTCGGGACTGGCGATGGTTGACGACGGCCCTTGTTTTCCTGCTCTCCTATCTCGTGGTGCGATTCTATCACAAAGTGTCCAAGTACCCGAAAGGCCCATTCCCACTGCCCGTTGTCGGAAATCTTCTGGGTGAGTGCTTTGGCGATCGTTTGTCGTAGCGTATCTGATGCAGACAAGAGATGTGTTATCAGGACCCCAGTACAGCTCCGTCGGCAGGTTGTATGATAAAGATTGATAGCTTATATATGGCACCAGAAATTAGGGCACGTGTTATTGAGCAAGAAGTATTTTCTAATATGTACAGTATATTACTATTCGGGTGAATCGCCGCTGCATCCATCGTAACGAATGGTAGCTTAATGTATCACTTTATCTATATATGTGGGCGGTTTCATTTGGATTCAGGCAACGAGGGGCAGTCGTATTTTTTATTTTGCTTCAAATTTTTATATTTCGTGGCGCATGTTCCAAGAAGAATAATCCTTTTTATTTTAATGTCCTGACATGTTTAGTTTCTGAGAGAAAACAAATAAGCGGGAAAGAACGACGAGGTTTTGACGATTGTCGTGTGTGGCGTTTTTCAATCACTCTCAATCTCAAAGTATTCAAAAGAGAGCGTCTATACTTTTTAGTGCGATATATATGGAAGTAGGTAAGACGACATTATAACTACTATTTATTATTCGTCGCTCTAATCTTTGTAAAAATTCCCAAACATGCCTCCGCGAACAACTGTGACCTAAATTGCGGATTTTTTATTTTTTTTTTTTGAGTCGACTATGTTTAGTATTGCTTTTAAAATAATACCACGTATATAACCTTTTATTGCCTTCCAAATTAAGCAAAGTTTGTGTTTTTATCATGTACAAGTACTGAGAAATAAATTATGAAACAAAGAGGGTTTTCACTTTTCGTTCAATTTCAGCACGCTGTATAAAAAAAAAAAAAAAACATTTTTATTTTTATTTTTTTTTTTGCGTCGCGTTCTTTTTACACCCTTCTTTTAGCCAGAATGCATTCCGTTAGAGGTATTTGCCTTGGTTTAGAGTTTTAAGCCTCTAAATGTGCTAAAAAAGAGCAAAATACCGATGGGGGGTTTTGACGATTTTCGTGTGTGGCGTTTTGGAACCACTCTCAATCTCAAAGTATTCAAAAGAGAGCTACTAAAATTTTTTATTGTGATATATATGCAAGTCAGTAAAACGACATTCTGACTACTATTTATTATTCGTTGATCCAATTTTTGTAAAAATCCCCAAAGATGCCTTCGTTTAACAACTGTGACCTAAACTGCGGTTGTTTTTTTTTCAGTCGACTATGTTTAGTTTTGTTTTTAAAATAATACCACGTGTAGAACCTTTCATTGCCTTCCACATTATGTAAAGTTTGTGTCTTAATCACGTACCAGTACTGAGAAATAAATTATAAAACAGAAAAGGTTTTCACTTTTTGGTCAATTTCAACACGCTGCAAAAAAAAAAAAAAAAACTTTTTTATATTTTTTTTGCGTCGCGTTTTTTTTTTTTACACGTTTTTGTTTTTAGCCAGCATACATTCCGTTAGAGTTATATGCACTAGTTCTGAGTTTTAAGCCTCTAAATATGCTAAAAAAATGCTGATAGTGGGTTTATGGGTTATAGCTGTATATTTTATTCTTTATTGTAATAATCTAAGGGAGTCGGGACGTTGAATAAATACTCATATAAAATACATTAATGTCGTTAGGCGTATAATAACAGGTTTGCAATTCCAAACGTCTAAACACTATAAAATCGCAACTGCCGAAAGCGGGTTTTCAGACAATTTCCGCCGGTGCCATGATTGGAGACGCCTCAAGCCTAAACCCTATGCGCTACATAATCTATGCTACGTTCGAAATATCAAAGTATAAGATTGTAAAACATTTGAGTAAAATGCACTTCCTATTAAAAAATTAGATTTTTAAATGCGACATTTTATATTTTTAATGCGAAATTCATGTTGATAACAGAACAGAATCATTTTAAGCATATTTAGAGGTTTAATACTCAAAACCAGTGCATATACCTCTAGCGGAATGTATTCAAGGTAAAAGAAGGGTGTAAAGAAAACGCAACAAAAAAAATTAAAAATGTTTTTTTTTTTTTTGTACAGCGTGCTGAAATTGAACGAAAAGATGAAAAGCTTCTTTGTTTCATAATTTATTTCTCAGTACTCGTACGAGATTGAGACACACACTTTACATAATGTGGAAGGCGATGAAAAATTCTACACGTGATAAAATTTTAAAAACAAACTAAACATAGTCGACTAAAAACGTTCATTTCTACAGAAAGGTAGTAAAATCATCATAAAAAACATTCAGCCTTTCCTCTCTCGTGAAGAAGGAAGACCAGCGGAGCTGTACTCGATACACTGTGTGTTTCTTCGTCGTCGTATGTTTTTCGCGCTGTTTCCTACGATGAATTCCCACCAACGCGCCCAACTATCCATTCTTCTATTATAGCTGGAAAGGTTGGCGCCATCTACGAGCCGCAGCGGAAACCATACTGGTTGTGTGCTTGCCGCCGTCGCTTATAGATGGCGGTAGCTGTCCAGGTAGGTTTGTGTCGACATACACGGACACGATCTTGGGGAACCTAGCCCTTAACAGCTCCGCTGTAAAACAATATTCCTCAGTTTAGGTCACAGTTGTTCGCGGAGGCATGTTTGGGGAGTTTTTACAAAACTTGGATCGATAAATAATAAATAGTAGTTGGAAGGTCGTTTTACCGACTTGCATATGTATCACAATAAAAATATAGAAGCTTTCTTTTGAATACTTTGAGGTTGAGAGTGGTTCAAAAACGCCACACACGAAAATCGTCAAAATCCATCATCGGCGTTTGCTCTTTTTTTAGCGTATTTAGAGGCTGAAAACTCAAAACCAAGGCAAATACCTCTAACGGATTGTATTCTGGCTAAAAGAAGGGTGTGAAAAGAACGCGACCCGAGAAAAAAAAAATAATAATAAAAAATGATTTTGTTTTTCTTTATACAGCGTGCTGAAATTGAACGAAAAGTAAAAACTCTCTCTGTTTCATAATTTATTTCTTGGTACTGATACAAAATAAAAACACAAACTTTCCTTAATTTGGAAGGCAATGAAAGGTTCTACACGTGGTATTATTTTAAAAGCAATACTAAACATAGCCGACAAAAAAAAAAAAATCCGCAATTTAGGTCACAGTTGTTCGCGGAGGCATGTTTGGGGATTTTTACAAAACTTGGAGCGACGAATAATAAATAGTAGTTATAATGTCGTCTTACCTACTTGCATATATATATCACTAAAAAAATATAGATGCTCTATTTTGAATACTTTGAGACTGAGAGTAATTCAAGAACGCCACACACGACAATCGTCAAAACCTCGTCGTTCTTTCCCGCTTATTTGATTTTTTTTTCTAAGAAACTAAACATGTCAGGACATTAAAATAAAAAAAAAAGATTCTTTTTCTTGGAACATGCGCCACGAAATATAAAAACTTGAAGCAAAATAAAAAAATACGACTGCCCCTCGTTGCTGAATCCAAATGAAACCGCCCATGTACAACTTTCAGCATACGAAGCTTATTTGTGCTGCTTTGAGGAACGAGATTTATCAATGAGTGACATTACTAGTTTATTCCACCATCAAAAATTTGACAGGCGTAATTGTGGCTACAATACAATGACTGGTGTATGTAAGGCTAATAGTGTTTTCTTGAGAAACGTTTGTTCGTGTTTACTAGGGTGCTGGCAGCTTCTTCGTTTAAAAAAACTTGGCGTTCGTATTTTTTTTTTTTTTGTGTGCGAATTCCACAACAACTTTGAATTGAAAACAATTTGTGCTTTTTTTTTTAAAAAGAAAAAGAAACTAACTAGCTTTTTTTTTGTCTTTGTCACTAAAAGTCTGCTGTTCTTTTTTTTAAAATAATGAGTGTACAAAATACGCAATTACGATAACTACAATACTCTCTTAGAACGAATATGAGTCACCCTTTTCGCAGAGCATTTGCAGAGCCAATTACTGCTTCTTATGGAAGATAGTTTGAAAACTGTGAACGCCAGAAACACGCTTTTACTAACAAAAACAAAGAAGAAAGAAGAAGAAAAAAAAACGTTTGCGGCTTGCAATGCGTGTGATATTTTAGATGCTCGTTTTTAGGTCGGTGTAAAATCGAACCTTAGTTTTCATTTATAAACTATATTCAGCATAGCCATACCTCTACCTTAATCTGCAGAATGCGGTGATCGCCTCTTCGAACGATTTTGCGGGAGAGCCTATGCACCAGTAGTCTTGCCTTTCGTTTATCAGGCTATGCGCACATGCTGTTTGGTTTCCTGATATCCCTACGGTCAGAGGTTTCGAAAACGGGCACACCTGCCAAAGCAGACAAAAGCCTTTTTGTTTTTGTTTTTTTTTTTTTTTTTGCGCAGTGCTTTAGCGTCAAGGCTAACAGAGTGTAGAATCACCTCAGTCGGCATAAACTTGTTTATTTAATTATATATTCGAGGCAATGAGGCGTTACAGTAAGGGGTTGGAAGTTGAAGCAGAAATAGTCACGCAAACCGTAGAAATATTTATTTATATATATATTCATTTATTTATTTATTTATTTACTTTGTACTTTTGAATTTGCTTTAACAGCCCGTGGGCCTACAGGAGGGTGCACC
>JABSTQ010005206.1:0-119903 GCA_013358835.2 Ixodes persulcatus
GAAACCGGAGCGCGAGGTGGCAGCGATTTGTGGTCCATGTCATGGATGGCATGGGTTTGCCTTACTATTCTAATAAATAATAATTAAAACAAATTTCAAACAAGTGTAAGTATATAACACAAGCGACCCATTTGTATTTTAAATTAATCTAAAGCCGGATATGACATCAGAGTAACAATAGTATTTTGTTGAACAACTAATGGGTTTTTAATGAGTTAATAATATATTGACATTAAAATAGTTTATTAGCAATATAGTACGTAAAGGCTTTGCGACCCATGCGTTGTAAAAAACCGGATATGACGTTTTGGGTCGACGCAACGTTTAGCGTTGCGTCGACCGGGTCGACCCAACGCCGGCCAATATAAAAAGATCCTAAAAAGAAAAAAAAAAAGTTTTTTTTTTAAATTGTCTAGTTGGGACACTTGTGTCAAAAAATTAATTTTACGCGAAAAAAAAAAAAAATTAGAGCAATATTGAGGGCGGGAGACGCGATTTAGTCACTAGTCACCTCCTTTGCACTTGTTTGTTTCCTCTCTCGGCATTTCGGGCGCGTGGAGGCAACACCTCCTACAAAGGAAGGCCGCGGCGCTCTTCTCGTGACGTCTCAAAGGAAGGCCATCGGGGGCGCGCGTCGAAGCGAAGGCAACGCGCGTGGATCGACCGTCGTAACGCGCTTTTAGTCATAGACGCGTGTCTTATTAGCTAAAATGAAAGCTGCACATAACAACGGGTCTAGAAAACATTTTATTAGACGGGGAAATATTACACCGCTAAATAATCGGTACGAAATGGCACGAGGTAAGCGTATAAGAAGTCTATAAACAAATGTGATTGTTTTAAGTCGAAAACATTGAGTCACCCAATTATTGCTGTAGGAATGCATATTTTATACAGAAAAACTTCGACAAAATGTCGAGAAACGCAGTGATTGGACACAGCAAAACAGATCACAATTAAAAATGAGGTAGACGTAGTCAACGCGGACACGGCTAGACAAGTGTCACTTATGATCATGTAAGCGATGTTATCGCGTGCAGTCACTAAATTCATTATACCCTGGCCACATGGCAAAATGAATGTAATTTCGATCGAATGAATATATGGGGTCGACAAATCAGCTTGCGACGCTCGTAGAATCACTCAAGACCGCAAGCTGATTAAATCTCGTATCATTTAATGAAAATATATTAACTTTTCCGTGTGGCAGGGGTACTAAACTCACTATTTACAATCAACTTATTTACTTCTAATACTTTTCATTTCTCGGATTTCGCTTTATTTTAAAAGTTATAGGTAAATTAAAATTACAAAAACAAGCAAAAAATAACCTCCTTCATGACGTCCTTGGTCGTTTGAGTGGCCGTGAAGGCGTAGCCAGGATTTTATTTCAAGGGGGGTTTCATCGGCATTATTAACCCCCACCCCCGTGAAGAAGCAGGGTGAACTCGGCGGTACGGACGCTCACGCAAAGATTAAGGAAGCGCTGTTAAGATAAAACGGGTAAAGCAGCTTTGTCATTTTTCAAAACGCAGCAGGCTTCATTTACAGGAATTCGGGCTTGGTGGCTCACTATTCTACTGTCGTCGTAGTTGCGGCCCACCAACTTTAAAAGCTTCCTCACAGTACACAACTGATCCGCTCTTTCACCACTGCATGACCAACGCGTGCCCGCCAAACAAAACAAGAAAATAGCTACACTGTCATAAAAAATTAAACAGCACCACAAAAAAAAGAAATTGAAAAATTAGAGCAGGCGTTTATGCACAAACACTTGGCAATATTCCAAGCCGCCATTAAAATGGCCGAGACAGCGGAAGTTGAAATTTAGATGCCGCGAGTAACAAGTCGGCAACGTCACCGCTCTAACATTCTCGCTGGAAGCACGGAAGAGCATTTTAAGCGCCCCGTGTTCCTTCCTTTCATGGATTACCTGATCACACAGTTAGATGGGAGATCGAAAAGCGCCGGCGTACGTTGCAATTGCTTTCGTCGCTTCTGCCTGCAAAGATATTGGAAAGCGGGGCAGGTCTCGGCGCTGAAGCGCTTTTGGAGCTCTATTCAGGCTTGGTTTCAGTTCAGAGCTGCAATGTGAGCTGCTCATATGGGCTGCCAAATCCAAAAAGAGGGAGAAACGTGAAACGCTCGTCACGTGTGCGCTACAGGCGGTCGCCCTCTGTCCGGAGGCCCTATTCCCAAACGTCAAACGTCTCAAGGTCCTAGCGACTCCGCCCGTAACAACGTCGGAAGCTGAGAGCTCATTTTCTTCACCACGACGGTTGAAAACATACCTGAGAGTGTTCACTTCGAATGAGCGACTGCTCGGTTTAGCGCCTTTGAATGTTCACCGCGACATTGAAGCTCAAGTGGAGGACGTCCTGGATACTCTTTGCCGTGAACGCAGGCGGCATAAATGAGATAACTTTTTTTATTCGTGGTGATTTACGGCGAGCTAAAGAACGCTACTACTTCAAGGTGTTCAAGGCAGCAGAGGGGTGTACGGACGTCACGTGCACGTTAAATTCTCTTTTAAATCGAAACCGTTCATCTATTTCAATTAATAAAATAGTGCATAACGGTGTTGAACTAACAGCAGTGGCGTCACAAGGGGGGGGGGGGGGGGGGCGGACCGCCCCGGGTGCAGCGCTCAGGGGGGTGTCGCGGCGGGCCACGAGCGGGGGGGGGGGGGGGGGGGGGGGGAGGGGGGAGTCGCGGCGGGCCACGCGAGAGCGGACCCGGGGGGGGGGGGGGGGGGGGGGGGTCGACCGGGCTACTGCCCCGGGTGCCGCTGACCCTCGTGACGCCACTGACTAACAGGATGTTCTTTCGCGAACGCTTTTAACGACCATTTTGTGGTGAATATTGAAAGCGAGATTGATACCGTAAAGTCTTGTGTTTTTGATGATAAAAACAGCAGCTCAATTTTTTTAGATACGGTTGTAAAACCTGAGGTTGTTAATGTGACTTTACACCTTAAGAATAGTGGAGCTTGTGACATGGAAGGTTTACAAATAAGGCCTGTTAAGTATGTTTTTCATTTATTAGCGTCAGTGCTAGCGCATATATTTAATCTTTCTTTGGTGACTGGTGTTTTTCCTAAACGAATGCAAATAGCAAAAGTGTCAGTACTACACAAAAAGGGGAGTGTAAATGATATGGGTAATTACAGACCGATTTTTATATTGCAAGTATTTTCTAAAGCACTTGAAAAGGTACTTCATACTTGACTATCAAATTTTTCAACTAAGCATAACTTGATAACTGCTTTGCAGTTTGGTTTTATAAAGCATAAATCTACCTAGGCTGCCCTACTCGTCCAGAAAAAATTCATCTTGCAAAACGAACGAACTATGACACACAGATGCTTAACCATACTATCCCAAAAATACTTAACCTACTTGAAGATAAGAGATTGTAATTCAGTACTCTTAGAGAAATTCGACTAATTTTCTGCACAAATGAATCTGAGTATGAACTAAACTTTTGGGGTCTCATAACTTCTGTCTGTAAACAGGTCACTTTTTTGCTATAGCCGATGATAAAATATATTATGTTCGAAACACGCTTTGTTCAATTATGGCAATCAAGGTTTGGGAATGTTTTTCTTTTTTCCGTCGATTTGTCATGGACTTGTCAAGCTGTGCCATATACAGCTTTTTTCCTCGATCGCCCATCAATGTACGATAGAAATAAACTGTTTAATATTAATTTTAGTCGAAAGTACGTAATTCTGATCAGTACTCAAGGTGTGCGTGAGCGCACCGCCACCCGTTGCTTACAGTGCAGTTGTTTTTACAATTCATTGAATATTCCTTACATCACTGACATTGTTTTATATTATCACTATGTGTTCGTTTTATTAGGTTCGGTTCGGTTTGATTGAACTATGTATTTTAGTGAGGATAGTTTGTTGTATACTTGGTCTTGAAATTGCCATCCTTCACCCCACAAGTGTTTCGAAATATCCGTTCTCTATATATCTGAGATTCAAATTCCACATCCCCTCAAATAAGAATATTGCCCATTTTATTTATCTGAGCATTTTCTACCCCACGAACACTTTTCCCAAAAGCATATAAGTTTTGAGATAGTCCACGCTCTCCCTTTGCTCCATGCCCCGTGCAAAACCGACTGCGTGTGCAAAGGAGCCAGCGGGCCCCCGGGGAGGGGGAGTAGGCTTAGCATTTCGGGGGGGGCATCGACCCCCCCCCCCCTCCCCCCCTGCCTACGCCACTGAACTAGAGTAAACCTGGAGGAACGAGATAGCATTTCGGAATCAGGAAGCCATCCGCATTCAGATGATGGCTTTGGATTAGGTAGCTCGAAAAATCAGCGGAGTTCCCGTGTTCCTCCAGGTTCTATCTAGAAGTGATATTTTGTTCGCTGCCGAAACCAATACATCATTCTCCCCAGTTTTTCCCTAGTTTTCCCTGCCATCCAAACGTGACGTCACCGGCGGGCAGCGAGGCGCGCGGCCGGCAATCGGGTACGCTCGCGCCCGCCTTTCTCGCGTCAAACAGCGAGAAAACAGGGCCGTTCGTGCTATCTGAAGTTGATGATAATCTCTAGTTGCACAAAGTATGACCTTGACCTACGTGCTGAACTATGAGAAAGAAAAAAAAAAATAGAAGCAATTGGAATTTTGATAAAACCGTTTTCGCAACTAGGTACGCTCAAGCCGCGGTTCACTAGTTTTGTGACATCGCTAGTAAATCGGTACTCTTTTTAATAGAAGCTGGCTGGTGAAGAAAGGTCAAAGAGTCACGCAATACATTTTTTGACAAATTACAAAAGCACCACAAAAAATGCTCGGAATGTGGGTACATGGGTACACGCTCGTATCATACCCGAAAGAACGTACCATTTGTTTTAGACTTTTTTAGAAAAGTTACTGTTACAGGCGCCAGCACGTGTAACTACTCTTGTGGCATGCATATGCTCCTTGGTGCTTAAAGGGGCACTGACACGTCAAAATCATATTTTTTTTTATTATCCGAAACGATTGAAAACGATGCCGGGACATTACCCTCAAAATTCGAAACTTGAAAATTCAGTGTTTGTGAATTAAAAAAACAATTTCCAAATGCCGAATTTGAAGTTCCCGCGCGATCGGCGCCAGTACAGTGAGTCAAATTTTGCGGTCTCCTGAGACTCGACTTTTTTTCAGACCTCCGCCGTTGCCACGGCAACCCCAAGCGAGATGGAGGTGATATCACGCCGGCGCGGGAAAGAACCGGTTTCTTTCCCCACTCGCCGTGTTGCTCGCCGACGACGCCGCCAAGTTTTCCGAGGGAGGGTACAAATCTAGGAAGCAACATCACACCGAACTCTGATTTCTGGTATTTCAGAAAGAGGGGCCGTAGGGCGCTCGCAATTGCGTTAAAAAGCATGTTTTACGATTGCCGTTATTAAATTTTATAGAAATGTCACCTACAAAGCTTCTAAAATTCCTGATTTTTGACGTCACCGATCAAAAGAAGCGAGGAGGTGAGCGCGGGAAATTTAAACGCCAAAAATAAAAAGGCGCACGCGCGCGCGGGGAAATTTTTTTTCGCGATGCGGTTTTTTTTGCGTGTCTGTGACTACAACTTGCATCGTTTTAGACAATAAAAAAAAATACGACCTTTGGGTTGTCAGTGCCCCTTTAAGTAATTTAGCAAGATATCTATAGACCATTCCAGAAAAGCGCTTCTGGTCGGTGCCATTTTCAGCGTTCGCGCGTGCGGCGCGTACTTCGCTCGCCTTCCAAAGCGGCGAACATGCGCGTGCTGAGCTATTTCATCACACATGTAAAATGTCATGAAGATCATGTAAAAACGACAATTAAAAGAACTCCGCAACAACCAAGTCAAACATCAAGGTGCAATGGAATGCGTATAAAATACACAAATACACTGTTCATACTTCATCTTCAAATAAAGAATATTTGCTTGAAGATAAAATAGTGCGTAAGGTACAGAAATGCATCATAGAACTTTTAATTCAAAATAAATTAAAGGGCCCATGAAACGATTTTAACATCGAGAGAACGAGCACCTTATCACCCTTTTTTGGTTTACTTTAGCACAAGGACCATAAAACACGACCACTTCTCTCAAAATGTCGCGAATGCGCTGCGTAACCGCGAAAACAAAAAGGAACTATTTCTTGACTGGACTTCACGTACGGCGGCCATAGAAACTAACTTTGTGACGTCACGGCGGGTGCGGTTATTGAGATCGCTTTTGAACAAGTATATTCTCAGTTTAATGGTAGCGTTTAGAAATGATTTCGTTCCAACATAAACAAATGAATCGAAAGTTTTCTATTCTTGTTCAGTACACGAAGTTTTCGCAGCGCCATCTATCCGGAGTAATACAAAGCATCCCCTCCCCGCTGCTCCGCTGCCTAGCAACGTTGGCTGGCTGCTACCGGACGAGCGGTGTGATCAACGCGATATAAAAACCACGTTGCGGCAGCTGAGTGGTTCGTTTTCTTTCTCGTGCGCCTGGTTCACCTGCCTGCAACTACCTGCAACTGGCGGCCATAGCTGTGTGCGCGACTGCTGAGCGCGTGCTGATGGCTAGCTTCCAGGGTTCTTTTGCAACCTGCATTCCACACCGTCAAAATGGCCGCTCTTAGCAGCCTATTAATGGGGAGAGAGGGGAGAGTCTGCTCTCACTGTAGCGACTAGGGGTGTCGCGAACTTTTGTCGAACCGGATTTTTAGGTCGAACTTTCGGGGTTCGACTGGGTCGAACCGGTTCGACGAACCTTCGAACTTTTCACCAGATTCGACCGGTTCGACTTTGTGGACAGTGTGGCCAGACCTTGATACAAGCATGTCTAGGTTTGGATAATTTTTTTTAAGCAAAGGGTTATTTTATTTTATGAACAGCTGCAATTAAAAGACACCAATTCTAATCACTGAATAAGTTAATAACTTAGTTTTTTGTAGTGTATTAAGTGAAATAATCAACCAGCGCTGCCCTTAATTCATCCCTTAGCCATCACCATCCAATCCGAAGCCAACTTGCCAGCCTGTCGCGCATGCGCACACGAGTCGAACCTCAATACAAGGTTCGTCGAACATTCCACTAAAAGTTCGAAAAAGTCGAACCTGGTCGAACTCGAACCTCGGCCGGTTCGCGACACCCCTAGTAGCGACGTCCACAGTGCTAAGGAGAGGACAAGACCGGAAGCCGCGTACCCCGCGGCGCGTCATGCGCACGTGACCCGGGAAACATTGTATGAGTTGAGGGGCATCCCCAAACGCCATCTTATTTGGCCGGAAGTCCGAAAATCGTTTCATGGGTCCTTTAAGGCTCGTTCACACTGCCCGGTTTTCTTAAGTTACGTTACGAAAAGTCACCGGGAAATCTGTGCTTCGTATTAAGCGTGGCTACCAATTCAAGGAGATAGCCTGGCACTCGACATTCGAGACACGAATATTTCGGTGACGACGAGCTAGGACGATGAGTTACCGTGGCAACCAAGGACACAAGGCTCGTCGTAACCTAACGTAAGGAGTTGAGCTCGGTTCAACTTTTCACACAGCATTAGAGAGTTTTAGTAGATCGTTCCGATACCTCCGATACCCCCGATAACGATACTATATATGTAAGCGCAAAGGCGGAGGCAGAGTATCGGGTATCGTTATCGGAGTCATCGGAACGATCTACTAAAACTCTCTACTGTTTTCTTACGTTACGTTTAAGTCACCGAAACATTCGTGTCTTAAATGTCGCGTGCCAGGCTATCTCCTTGAATTTGTAGCCACGCTTAATACAAAGCACAGGTTTCCCGGTGACTTTTCGTAACGTTAACGTAAGAAAACGGGTATGCGTGAACGAGCCTTAAGGCTCGTTCACACTGCCCTTTTTTCTTACGTTACGTTACGAAAAGTCACCGGGAAAATCTGTGCTTCATATTAAGCGTGGCTACCAATTCAATGAGATAGCCTGGCACTCGACATTCGAGACACGAATATTTCGGTGACGACGAGCTAGGACGATGAGTTACTGTGGCAACCAAGGACACAAGGCTCGTCGTAACCTAACGTAAGGAGCTGAGCTCGGTTCAACTTTTCACACAGCACCGTTTTCTTACGTTACGTCTAAGTCACCGAAACATTCGTGTCTTGAATGTCGCGTGCCAGGCTATCTCCTTGAATTTGTAGCCACGCTTAATACAAAGCATAGAGTTCCCGGTGACTTTTCGTAACGTAACGTAAGAAAACGGGTCAGTGTGAACGAGCCTTCTATTAGCGATGTGCGCGACCAAAAGCGTCGCTGCGGTCAGCTTTCCACGATTGGCCAAACCATGGGCATATGAGCATTGTCAGATTGTCAACTTTGACGGTGTTAGTTTCGGATTGCGATGGCTCCTAGCTTCCACTGTGCTTTTTAAACACACCACCAAACTCGTCATCGCACCTGATGGTAAGTAGCCAGGATAACAACTGGTGACGTCACGGCGAGGCAAATCCCAGTCGTGACGTCACGAATGGAAACCATAAGAGGGCGCCACCGAAATATCTCGGCGCTAATACTCTGTTTCACCTTATGATGTACCGTAGGAAAGGCTACAAGCGCGAGCTCCTCGCTCTAGGGCACATCTCGGCGGCACAAGCTCTCGCGCATTAGGATCAGCTCCCAACGCTATGAGCTCGCGCTTCTAGCCTTGTCTGCGGTACAACATGACACGTGACACTAGTTCTCTCGGCACACAGCTCGCGCAAAAGCACCTCGATGTGGCTGGCTTCCACTGCTGCCGGGGAACGCTTTTTTTTTTTCTCCCACGAAAACAAGGGTAAAAAAATAAAAGCCTTGAAGCTGTGAAAAAAATAATCTATATCGCTGTCGCCCGGAGAGCCACTTCGCGGTTGCCCGAGTCGCTCGTCCGCCTGCCCGCTGGTGACGTACGCGGGTAGGGAAAAGTAGGGATTTTTTATTGCCGCCAGTAGAGAGTCGCCTCCTGGAACCCTCGCGGCCGGCGTAACTTGAAAATTCAATAGCTTCACAGAAACTTTTTATTTTTATAAAATATTTTGGCTATCAGTTGAGAAAGAGTTATTGATGCGGTCTGCCAAATTCCAGCCTAAATCGAAGACTACCAAAAAAATCGGCGGAGTTCCCCTTTAAAAAAAAAACCCTGAAAAGAAAAAAAAAATGTTTTTTTTTTTAAGCAGTCTGGCTGGGACACGCGTGTCAAAAAACAAAATTGACGAAAAACAAATTGGAGCAATATTGACGGCGAGAGGTTTATTTGAAATTTTGTGCGCGAAGTACATGACGTCACGGGTCATTCCGTACTGACCATCTCGGTCGTGAAGGCTAAGCCGATCCACCTCTCCTCCACGGGGTGTAGCCCGAAACAACCCATTCCCGGTTGAACCCGTCCCGTTTCGACCCATTCTCGAAACGACCTTTCCGTTTGAACACGTCCCGTTTCGTCCCAATCCCGAAACGCCCTTCTCATTTGAACCCGTCCCGTTTCCACCGATACTCGAAATACCCTTTGCGTTCGAACCCGTCCATTTTCAAGCCATTTTCATAAGACCCAGCGCATCACAATCTTTTTGCGGAAAGTCTAATCGTTCTAACCCTGGTCTGCGCACCTTTTCTGCTTAAAGGGGCGGTGCAACGATATTCAATTGGGAATGTTTTTCACTTTACACCAGCTTACTGGCACTAGTGGGACTCAAGGATACTGGCACGCAACGCCACTGACCAAGAAACGCCTTTGTTGCGCTGTAATTTCGAGGACAAAACCGAGTGTTTTCGTTCAATCTCTCCTTCGCAAAACCTGATGACGTAGCTGGGCGGTAGCAGTACCGCCCAGTGACGATATTTGAATGCGGCTCATAGATTGGACCCGAGCATTGCGTGGGCACTCGATTTGGGCTCGTGATAATCGATAGCTCGAGAAGCATTCGGGTAGTGTCCTGTGTCCAATCGCTGCAACGACGACAAAAGCCGAACCATAACAATGTCTGGAACTCAGCGCGTGTCCTGTGCCTTGCCAACTGAGCGCATGGCTATGATCAACATTGGCGGCATATAATCGGCTCCAGATCATGTGGCCGCTTGTTCTGTCTGCGAGTTGAGGGGGTGAACTCTGCTTGTTTTCTTTATTTTTTTCTGTGACTTCGATTGCGTGTGGTGAAAAACGAATGGGTATTTCACAGGTCATTAACGTCAGGGATCCGTTCTAAGCGGTATTTGCGCAAAATACAGAAATCGTTGCATCGCCCCTTTAAGAATATATGTTGTGAAATATTATTGCATGCCAATGCATTCTAAAAATGGCACCTCTTTCAGGAAAGCTTCAAAGTAAGTATATTATTCTTACTTCAACCACTTAAAGTGGTTGAAGTAAGAATAAGTGAAGTTTTTGCTTTTCGTTTTACTTCAAGATGATCCCCATAACGTGCAACCGCGAAACGGTCTATGTAAACTCTGCGACACCATTACTGCAAAGACGACCTTGTCGCTTTTTTTTTTTTTAATTTTACTTGGAAGTGGTAATAGCAGGCACCAAATGTTAGGGCTTAGGGGACTGACTCAGATGAGCACTTCCAAAGCCAGTAATAGTTTTTATGGCAGCTTTTTAATTCTATGAGATAAACAGCAGCACCGCCGATCGCTTGTTCGCGCTACGTACAATAATGAAGTCTTGCATACACAAGCACATTGGGTAAGCTAAAATTCGCATCGCCATCGCGACGCTATTTTTAGGGTACCCAAAGTGCTCGCGTACGTTATTTTAAAACCTCATAGTAGTGATCTTGATATGTTGGAGAGCGATAAATCAGGCATGGCGACAGGCATGTGATTGCGACTTTATTTTCTTTTACAATTTCAAACACTGAACACTCGAGCACACAGAAAAACATCATAGACCGGAAAATGCCTTCGCCTTGTTGAGAAAGTCAAACAGGAAAATCGTGCCATCAGAAAGGCGACACTCCAGTTCTGATAGTTTGTCGTCCTTGCTGACCCACTTGTGCCCCCTGGCTTGCAAAGCACCACTATTTGCAAGCTGCTGAAAAGATATCCGTGTCAAGGCATCATCCCGTGTGATCAAATCGATGAAGCTGTAAATCTTCGGGGGAGCCCTCCCTGACACCGCGTTTATCTTACGGTGCCATGTCTCCAAAGTTGTTTCGGGAGAGGGAGAAGTGAGGTCAGCAAGGAGGACAGACATTGGACGCTTGAACCTAATCAACTGTTAACGAACAATACAAACGAACAGACCCAACTGATAACAAACGATGGCCGAAGCGGTAAGGTTGTTTCGGGATAGGGCGAAATGGGAAAGGGTGAAACGAAACGGTCGTTTTGAGCCGGGTCGAAACGGGAAGGTACAAACGGGAAGGTTGAATAGGGAATGGGTCGAAACGGGAACCACTCCCTCCACGCGCCCGAAATGCCGAGAGAGAAAACAAGGGGAAAGGAGGTGACTGCCGACCACCGTGCTGCCGACTAAATCAAGTCTCGCGCCGTCAATATTGGTCTAATACATTTTTTTCTTCGCGTAAAATTAATTTTTTGACACGCGTGTCCCAACCAGACTGTTAATAAAAAAAGCTTTTTTTTTTTTTTTTTTTTCAGGGGCTCTTTAAAATGAACGGAGTATAAGTGCGGTCTATAGGCACGCCGCGCATACATTGCGCGTAGACGAAAAGTACGGTCATGGTAAGAAATTTGCGACAGGCGCTTCTAGTTCACTTATTTCTCTCCACGCGTGGCGTATTCAATTTTAACTTTTACGCCTTGTGCGAATTCCCACCAAAGCGAAGTTTGTATCGAATAAAAAAAAAAATAAATAAAAAAAACAGTAACTTAAAGGATTGGGTAATGCGTCTATTTTGGCTGCAACTTACTGATAAATTTAGCATTCTCCGTTACTATATCCGTAGCTTTCAGCGATGGTAATACCGGTGTGTGAGAATCGCGCTTCCTAGCTCCTGGATGATTGGCCTCATAATAAATAGGCTTGCCTACACCTTCCTGACGTAAAAAATAAAGTAAGGCCCTTATACTGCTCGTATATATAGCAGAACTTTATAATTACTTACGCGTCGCAGACCCATTTTCGTACTCCCATTATTCTACGACGATCATCCAGTTGACAGCCATTTTGATAGGCGCCAGTGCGCCCCCTATAGGTCGGAAAAGTTGCGAATTTCATGGCAATACTACGATCTAAGGAAGAACATCGGAACGTCTAAGCGATTTCGCAGAATACATTGCACGCATTTTTATAGTTCTTATAATTGACTTCGAGTGCGATATAGTTAGGTATCTTCAGGTATAAGTGCGTGGTGTGTATAGGGCATAAAACTTACGCCATTATTAGTCGCTGATTCTGTACAGGACGTATCTAAGGATGGATTATCAGCATATCTATTTCAGGCAGTTGATTTTTTACGCGTTTATTTATATCCACTCTCCACCAGGTGCAATATTGTCACCAATAAAAAGAGCAGATAAATTTAGAACGGAAAATAAACGTTTAATAGGGCGAACTTGTGTCTTTAAAAGAGAAAGGTGCCGCGTATTTCGCATGTGTTGGCGACGGAAGGGTGACCGACCCGAAGCAGCGCGTTCTTGCTACTTTCATACACGCGGCGCTTTCTGGGAGGTTTTGAACAAGAATACTCGATAACAGCCGAGAATCGGCTGGGATTACTTAGAAGAGTACACATTTCACAAAATAAGGATCCGGGCCGAGCGGGATTCGTACCCCATTCCTCTGTGTGACAACAGCACTAGTTGTGAAGTTCGCCACCACGCAAGCGGCAATATGACCTAGGCTTCGTTTCACCTTGAGTTCAGAACTTCAGACGGCGCCAACGCTACGAGCTAATGGTACCGATCAGAGAGCGTCAAAAGCCATCAGGGTGTTCGTCATATTTTTGTATCGTGCTCTATCATCGCTGAAGAAATCTTAAACCGAAAATGTCTATAATAAGTTACAGCTCAAGAAGGTAGGGCGAGGGAAAGGAAGGCTTGGGAGGAGAAAGCAGACGGAACGCTGGAGAGGGGAGGGGGAAGCCTCCTTCTCTCTTTAGCGTTCCGCCTGCTTCTTCCTCCCCGGCCTTCCTTTCCTTCGGCCTACCTTCTTGAGTTGCAACGGACTATGGTGATTTGCTCTTTTAAAGGGGCGATGTAACAATTTTTGTAGTTTGCACAAATACTGCTTAGAACGGATCCCTGACGTTAATGAGCTATGAAACACGCGTTCGTTTTTAAAAAAAATTAAAGAAAAACGAGCAGCGTTCACTCCCTCAACTCGCAGCCAGAACAAGCGGCCACGTGATCTCGAGCCGATTATATGCCGCCAATGTTGATCATAGCCACGCGCTGGGGTTGGCAGAGCACAGGACACGCGCTGAGTTCCAGACATTGTGATGGCTCGGCTATTGTCGTCGTTGCAGCGAATGGACACGGGCCCCTACCCGAATGCTTCCCGAGCTAGTAATTATAACGAGCCCAAATCGAGTGCCCACGCAATGCTCGGGTCCAATCTATGAACCGCATTCAAATATCGTCATTGGGGTGTACTGCGATCCCCACGTTACGTCATCAAATTTTGCAAAGGAAAGATTGAATGGAAATGGTCGCTGTTGTCCTTGAATTTACACCGCAACAAAGGAGTTTCTTGGCCAGTGGCGTTGCGTGCGAGTATCCTTGAGTCCCACCAGTGCCAGTAAGCTCGTGTAAAGCGAAAAACATTCCAATAGACCATTCGCTGTATTACCCAAGCATCAAGGAGAATGCAGGGATTGGTGTTCCACGCGCCACACGCGCACGTCTTCCCCGTATAAAATATTCGAAGTAAATAACCAAAATAAAGCGTTGACGAACGCGCGTGCAAGATACAATTTGTTTTAGGTTTTTGCTTTGGAAAATTTACTACTGCTGAGGCCAGCACGTGCGGCGCGTGGAACACCAATCCCTGCATTCTCCTTGATGCTTGGGTAATATAGCAATAGGTCTATTGAATATCGTTGCACCGCTCCTTTAACCCTGCTTGACTTGTCCCATTAGCTCGTAGCGTCGGCTGCGTCTAGACTTAGGCAGAAACAAAGTGTAAAAACTGTACTTCGTTCCACCTTATGTGCGAGCGAAGGCAAAACTGGAAGCGCGAGCACGGAAGCTCCGTGCGTTCAGGCTATGCTCGAGCGCGCGAGCTGGGGAGAAATGCAAAAAGCGCTGGTCTCGCGCTTCTAGCTTTGGCTTCGCTCGCAGATAAAGTGAAACGAAGTATATCGCTTATGCGGCATTTACACCACGTGCCAATGTACTACAATATTAAATTTATTACATTTATATCACGCATACAAGGTGTATATTTTAAACTTTTCACGTAGTTTTTTTTTTAGTTCGTTAAGGCTACAGTAAAGCAGTATAATCACGTAAGTTACACGGCCAGGGGGACATTATATATGGGGCTAATTGTCACGATAAGTTGAACAATTAACTAGAATTTGTTGAATAGTTTTAATTAGTATAAATAAACATTGTTCAAAATAGAAAATCGCTGAGCGTCATCGAAAGGCAATAAATCAGAAAATGTTTGAAGGAATCGCAGCACATTGGAAACGTGGTGGCACGCTAAGGTTACCATCCATACAGCAGGCGAAAGGCTTTCGGTGAGAAAAGGCGGTTGATAATTTTCACATCAGCGTCCATCATGCCAAATCATCAAAAATCAACACATACCGAGTAGCATCGCCTCAAAGTGGGAGTGGTTCGGCCGTTTTTACGCATTCGTTCGTCTTTTGAATTTTGGGCACCCGCGCCTCGCCAGGGACCTTTTTGAGGACATTTCAGTCCCCGAGTAAAGACAGAAGTTAAAATATAGAACCCTCGAGCTCATCCTGATACTATGGCGAATACTTCAAAATGAATCCTTTCTGAGAAAACCGATCTCAAAGTGGGGACAGTTCGACTGTTTTTGCACATTCGAGCATCTCTTGAAATTTGGGCACCCACGATTCGCAAGGGAACTTTTTTTGGGGACAATCCAGTTGCCAACTAAATGCGAAATATAACGTATAGAGTCCTCGATCCCATCCTGGTACTATAGCAGTAATATAAAACAAAAAGCCCTCGAGCAGATCATGGTATTATGGCAAATACTTACAAATGAGTCCTTTTTGAGAAAACTGGTCTCAAAAAGGGGAGGGTTCGACCGTTTTGACGCATTGGTTCATCTTTTCAAATTGGGACACCCGCGCCTCGCCAGGGAACTTTTTGAGGACAAACCAGTCCCCAACTAAAGCTGCAATATAAGATGTAGAGCCCTCGAGCACATCATGGCATTATGGCAAGTACTTCAGAATGAGACCTTTTTGAGAAAACCGGTCTCAAATTGGGGATGGTTCGACCGTTCTTACGCATTCGTTCATCTTATGAAATTTGGGCACGCGCGCTGCGTCAGGGAACTTCTTGAGGACAACGCGGTTCCAAACAAAAGGCGAAATATGAAATGCAGAACCCTCTAGCCTATCCTGGTGCCATGCCAAATACTCAGCAATGAATCCTTTTTGAGACAGCCGGTCTCAAAGTGGGGATAATTCGGCTGTTTGACGCATTCGTTCACTTTTGAAATTTAGGCACCCGCGCCTCGTCAGGGAACCTTTTGAGGACAACGCATTTCCCATTTAAAGGCGGAATATAAAATAAAAAGCTTTAGAGACGTCCTGGTACAATGTTGCTTTATTATTAATTTAAATGTACATACCATCAAGGAAGATCCGTTGCAACACAAACTCGCCGTTTAACGCTAATCTCAGGCGTCTGCGAAAAAAAAAGAAAAAGACTGTTTCGCGCTGCCAAACGATCATCCACTGATGCACGGTGGGCAGTGTACAAAACTGCAGATTAAGAATATACATCAGCTCTTACGGAAGTTAAGTCAAAATTTTATTATCATACACTACATATCATGTTAGCAAGTTGTCTTAAACCATTTTGGAATGTCGTTGATCCCAAGTGTCAGTCCCACATTGTTCTTCAGTCATTTGATGGTATAGAATATAGATATACCAGTAACGGAAAGTGCAAGTGTATTAAATGACGTTTTTAGTATGTCCTTTACAACCTCTGATGTTAACCAAGTACAGGTATTATCGTTTTCTGATTTGTTGCCTATGAACCCAGTGGCAGTTGACGCGATTGGGGTTGCTAGCATTATTAATAATATGAAGCTTTCGTCGTGCGCCGGAATATGTGAGATTATCAGGAAGTTCTTAAAAATTGTAATATGTATTGTTCAATAATTCATTCAAAATTTTATATGCAGTCTATTATACATGGCGTAGTCCCTAGCGATTGGGTGGTTGGGAATGTGGGAAGGGGGTTCCTTTACAAAATTCTGGCGAAAAACAAAACCCATCCTATTATCGACCAATTTCTTTAACCCTTTCATGGTCGGATTGTTTTGTCCAAAGACGCGCCCCTGTGGTCGGGTTTTTTTACTCGGCGCTATAGCAAAGAGTATACACTAGTTTATAGTCGCATAAAAAAATGTAAGACTTAAAATAAATAGTACATACACTTTAAAACATCTGCGGCGCACTCGCTGGAGGCTGAACAAAACAAAAAGGACAAAAACTTCGATGCGCCCGCTTCCGAGATCGTCTAGCAGACGGTGCGGCTGTGTGTCAGACTCCGGACTCTGAACCGAGCTGGTTTCCAGTTGTGCGTTGGATATCGAGCTGTCATCCGACTCCGAGTCGCAGAAGGGTTCAAAGTCTGAACGCGAAGAGCTATCGCTCCAATCTCCGCTACCCTACCTCCGGAGCAGCCGGCACGCGCGGCCATCTCGAAAGCATCACTTGCCCAGAGCGTCCAGTTTCGCAATTTCAAAAAGCCGCGCCAAAACAAACACGACCGGAATTACATGGTCGTAGTTCCCTTCAAACCTACCAGATGGCAGCACCTCCCCGCGAACTCTCCCGTTCAAGCAGAGGCGCGAATTTTTGAATGAGCAGTCGCCGACGTACCGGTACGTCAGCAACCATGCGGGACGCTCCCGCGCTGACGTACAGGTACGTCAGTGACCATGAAAGGGTGCCATGTAAAATATTTGTACACGTCATTTACTCGCAGTTGGTAAATTATCTTGAAACTAATCACTTCTTCGCAAGTTCACAACATGGTTTTAGAGAACATTTTTCATGTGAGATGCAACTACTTTCCTTCACGCATGATCTCCATAATTCTCTTGATAATCATAATGAAACCAATTGTTTCTCTTTTTTTCTCAAAAGCCTTTGACAAAGTTTTCCAGAGACTCCTTCTTCATAGACTACAATCACTTAACAATGGCTCCTGTATATTAAATTTGATTCATGCCTTTTTAACTAACCGCCTGAAATTCGATACTGCTAATAATACGAATTCGTGTACTGTTCCAGTCACCTCGTGTGTCCCACAGGGATCAGTGCTTGGCCCGCTATTCTTTCTTATTTACATGAATGACTTAGTGCCAGAACTTGTCTTCTTCTATTTGCCTCTTTGCTGACGATTGCGTAATATACCGGAAAATAACCAACATATCTGACACTATTCTTCTACAATCTGACCTTAATCGTATATCATTGTGGTGTAACCAGTGGCTAATGGAACTAAACGCTGACAAATGCAAATCGGTGAGAGTGTCACGTAATCAATTGGTGTGTCATACTCATCTTAATAGCAATCCTCTCGCTTCAGTGTCTGTTTACAAATATCTTGGTGTTCATATAACTTGTAACCTTTCTTGGAAGATGCATATTGAATACGTAATTAACAGTGCTAACCGTATGTTAGGATACTTCAAAAGAAATGTCTTTTGTCGCTCCGTCTTCATTAAAACTAACCATTTACAAAACCCTAATCCGTCCAAAATTAGAATATGCTGCGGCTGTGTGGGACCCCGCTTACTCGTCACTAATTGCTCTTATTGAATCCATTCAAAACGGCTCAGTTAGTTTCATATTGACAAACTATCATCGCACTGCCAGCGTTACTACCGTGAAAAATACTTAAGGTCTGCCTTTACTATAATTCCCCTCAGAAAAATCTCTCGTTTGTGTCTTTTTCATAAAATATTTCATCAAAGTGTTACCCTTCGTCATAAACGAGTTACTCCACCATTATACATATCTGCTCGCATTGATCATAGCCATAAGGCATGGTATTCCAAATTTTAAAACTTCATTATTTCAATATTCTTTTATGCCACAAACATCTATGGACTGGAACCACCTCCCCGCCTCGATTGCTAACGCAAAAATGTTCCAAAAGCTGAGTTCATGGTTAAAAAGCAAAGACCTTCGACTTATATAACAATATCAACAATTTATGAGTAGACGTTTCGTCTCCTATGTGGGAGACATATCTACCAGCAACAAAACGCTTGCTTTGTCCTTCTCTCCATCCGTAGCGCTGGTTCCGACGACTTCCTCGTCCATGGCATACGAGATACATCATCATTACGGCCCTCGTTTCAACTTCTTTTTCGTCCGTAGTAGATGGAGTCGGCAGTAATGATGATGTCTCCCGTATGCCATGGACGACGAAGTCGTCGGAACCAGCGCTACGGATGAAGAGAAGGACAAAGCAAGCGTTTGGTTGCTGGTACTAGCCGCACTGATGATGTCTCCCGCATAGGAGACGAAACGTCTACTTATAAATTGTTGATATTGTTATATAAGTCGGAGGTATTTGCTTTTTAATCGATTTCTAACAGTACTGATATTGTTTTGTTTAAAAATGCTATTACTATTATGTGCACTTTATAGTTAATATTTTACAGCTCCTCTATCCCTCTTCGGTGTACTTACCTCGAAGGTATTTCAAATAAATAAATAAATAAATATATGGCAACTATTTAAAAAGGAGTTCTTTTTGAGAAAACCAGTCTAAAGTGGGGATGGTTTGGCCGTTTTTACGCCTTCGTTCATCTTTCGAAATCTGCGCACCCGCGCCTCGCCAGGGAACTCTTTGAGGACAACTCGGTTCCCAACTGTAATGCTTTCGAGCGCGTCCTGGTACAATGGCAAATACTTCAAAATGAGTCAGTCCTTTTTCAGAAAACCGGCCCCAAAGTGGGGATGGTTATGCCGTTTTGGCACACTCGTTCAACTTTCGAAATTCTGGCACCCGCGTCGCATCCAGGAACTATTTGAGGTCGACCGACAGCCTAACTGTTTACGAAATACAAAACTTAGGACCCTCGACTACACGCTGCTGCTATAGCAAAGCCTCTAAAATGATCCATCTTTGAGTAAACGTTTCTTGAAATGGACATTGTTTGATTATTTCCAGGCATTCGTTCATCATTTCACATTCGGGCACCGCGCCTCGCTATAAAAATAAAATAAAAAAATTGTTTTGATGTGGTGATTGCAAATAAAAGCATCGAATTTACTGCAGTATCTGTTGGCACACCATCCAATAAAATCGTTATGGCTGCGCGTTACAGACCACCTGAATGTGATTCGTCGTTCACTATCACCCTTTTCTCCGTATTCGTTTATATTAAAAACAGATTCCCAAAAGCTGACTTGTTGCCTTTTGGTGATTTCAATTTTCCACTAATAGATTGGGTCAATGTATCATCTGATGGGTCACGCACATCAACAGAATTTCTTCACATGTGTCAAACGTTCAACCTGATGCAGGTGGTTAACCAGCCTACACGCTTTGCTAAATTCTCGATCTTGTCTTAACCACATCGCCGGACCTTGTAAAAACGGTTCAGCATTGTAACGGTTTGGGTGACCATAATATCCTTCGCGTCTACCTATCATTCCCGGTATTTGTAAAAAAAAAAAAAAAAAACGAATCTCTAAAATTTTTCACGATCATAATAAGAATAAAATTAATAGCGTGGTTAAGTTATACGTCCCTACTTTACGTATCAGGACTGTCTCGTGGAATCTATGGTACAATAAAACATTCCGGTCATTATGCAAGAAGAAAAAACGACTGTTTACAAAGGCTAACGAACTAACTTATCTAAAGCCTGGGACTCTTACTATACTGCGCTCAGGAACTCTACCGAAAACATGAAACTATCCA
This sequence comes from Ixodes persulcatus, assembly GCA_013358835.2. NCBI lineage: Eukaryota > Metazoa > Arthropoda > Arachnida > Ixodida > Ixodidae > Ixodes > Ixodes persulcatus. The sequence continues at coordinate 20,063 of JABSTQ010005206.1, forward strand.
AAATTAAAAATTTTCCCAGGACTTGCCCACAATCCTACGAAACAACCCCCAAAAATTCTGGAAACTTATGTAATCTAAAAGTGGTCCCGTAACCATAGAGTTATTATAATGTACGCTAGAGAGGTTCAAGTGGTGCAGAGCCTAATATACGGCTCTGAAGTGGTGCTAGTGTGCTGACGCAAATTGAAGCAGACAGCAACCAATCCAAAATTGACTTCCGGTAATGCATTTCTATGGGAAAGAGTGAGTGCATTTTCTCCCTGCGCTCGTTTATGAGAGCAAATATCCCGAATAATTCGTACGTAGTAGGTAGCTTGTAACATTTTTCAGTCAGGCCGATGAAATAATTGGTCAGTTACGGCGTTTATCTTTCAAATTCATCAAATTAAAAACGGTGCTTTAACGGGTCCGTACGTGTATTTATGTGCACTGTCGGACACTGCTAGCGCGAACACGACGTCGGAACTTTTCAGCATGAGGGATATACGTGCCAAACGAACGAAGGGCATCTGGAAATTAAGGGAGACGGCAAGAACTACGCACTAACACTGGATCAGTAACTACCCGTGCATGTACGATCACAATAAATTGAAGGCCACGTAACATATTCGGATTTTAAATGAGTAAGCACCGCTTTGTTCTTTCTGCTCGTGAAGATGGGCGAAGATGTTTGTTCTGCGTTGAAAACATCACCCGCACGCTTGAAATATTTGAGAACAACGGCCCGATAAAAGCTGCCCGGCAGAGAAAACAATACGAAGAGACACCTTTCATAGCCACGTACTTTATTATTTATTTGAATGTTTTTATCCGCTCATGCACGACGGGGTCATTTTCATATAGTGACAGGACTGGCATATTATCAATATATAAGCGCCTCCGGAATGCTGGCGAGCTTTGAACATATATATTCCTTTCGATCATTATTTAGCTTTGAATCGTCGCTTGTTTTTACACACCTGCTGCAGAGCAGATGTTTGGGACTGAAATGTAGCGAAGTTAGACATCGCTCACCGATGAAGAAAAATGCGCTAACTAAAGCAACTACACTTTTACAGTGTTAATCAAGGTACATGCTATTCGGTACGACCCAAATAACCAAAGAGACAAAATGCACGCGCGTTTTCCCATAGGAATGCACAGGAGCACCGCAAAAGTAGACTGGTTGCTGTCTGCTTCAATTTGCGTCACGGAAGTTGCATAGACACTAGCGCCAGTTGAACCTCTAGCGTACATTATAATAACTCTATGCACGCAACTATCAACCTGAAGGATATTGCCAGTGAGCCTGTACCGGAGAACGAGTGCCATGTAGTGTTTGATGAATACTTTTTCTTCATATTTACGATTGAATCCCTACAAAATATTCCTACCGTCCCACTAGTATTATGACCCCATGTCGTTCATTGCTGTTAACTCATCCGGTATCATTAAGCAAATTAAAAAACTACCGCTCACTTAATCAGCTAGACCAAACAATATTAATGCAAAAATCTTAAAAAATACAGCCAACATTTCCAGTAAAATTCTCAGTCTAATCTTTAACCAGTCTCTTTCTGTGAGTTGTTTACCCCCGTCTGGAAGGTTGGAAGGATCGCCCCAGTCCACAAACGGGGAAGTCGGTCTTCCGCTTCTAACTATCGCCCTATCTCTCTAACCAGCATTGCGTATAAGCTTCTCAGCACATCTTATATTCTAACATCGTGACTCACCTATCTTCAAATAATTTCTTCTTCAATTAAGCACCAACACGGTTTTCGTAAAGGGTGTTCCTGTGAGACCCAACTATGTGAGTTTGTGCATGAACTACAGACTAACCTAGGATACCATGTACAAACTGATGCCATATTCCTTGACTTCTCGAAAGCATTTGACCGAGTTCCCCATCAACGCTTTTCTAAACTATAATCACTGCCCATTTAGATTCCCTCGCATATTCATAAATTAGTAGTTTTCTCGCGTCTCGTATTCAATACGGAGTCGTTAACGATCATGAATCTAACCTAACAAACGTCACTTCCGGAGTACCACAGGGTTCCATCCATGGACCCCGTCTTTTTCTTGTCTTCATGTTGACTGCGTTATTTATAACACCATCACATCAGACACTGATAATCTTTTGCTTCAAAGTGGTTTCATAAAAATTAATGACTGGTGCGGAAAATGGCCGATGTCACTTAACAAATCAAAGTGTATTCACCCGTTAGATGTCTCCTTTACCCTTCCAATATACTCTTGACAAAGACGTAATCGAATCAGTGTCAATGTATAAATATATTGGCCTTAGACTTACACCAAACCTCCCGTGGGAACCTCACATCGTAGCCATTTCTGCAGAGGCTACCCGGACCCTCGGATTCATCAGACGTAATCTGCTAAACGCTCCCCCCCCCCCTCCCCCCATGTCCGAAACATGGCCTGTGAAAATTATGTAAGACAAAAATTATAATATGCATCAGCGACCTGAAGCTCTCGTCAGGTCTACCTAATCAACCACCGATAGAGTCAGCACAAAACCGAGCCGCCCGACTCATCTTATTATCGTATGATCACTTCTCCAGTGTCTCTTCTCTAAAAAGTCAACTTGGACTTACACCCTTACTCACTCAAAGGAAAATCTCTCGTCTTTCCCTTCGCCATAAAACGTATTACCATTGGCCGTAACTAAAGAACACTTTTCTCTCACCCCCCGACAAAATCTCATCCCGCCTGTATAAATCTTGTGCAATTTAACGACTTTCCGGCAAAACTAATGCGTTCAACTAATCATTCCTCCCATTCGCCATCAGAGAATGGAACCCCATCCTCCATCGTTAGCACCACTGATGCAGCAGTCTTACGATCTCTTACTAGCTCGAGCGGTGCATGTCCCAACATGCACCGCTGGGGGGGGGGGGGGGGGGGGGGCTCGCGCGGTGCATGTCCTAACATGCACCGCGCGGTTACGCCGACGGCGACGCCGACGGCGACGCCGACGCCGACGCCGACGCCGACGCCGACGCCGACGGCGACGCCGTTCAAGCCGGAAACGGGCGCCTAAGAGCTGCGCTCTAAAAGGAATGCTGAGACTAGGCAGTGATACCAAATTTGAATAAAATGTGACCCACAAATTGTATTTAAATTATGACCCACATATTGTATATAAAAAAAAATGAAAGCCGTTTACAACTCCCTGTAACGCCGAATTAGAGCCCAGCTCTTGAGGAGGAGGGGAAGGCACGGGGGGGGGGGGGGGGGGTCACGTGACCTCGAGGGGTGGGGGCGGAGAAAATTTTCCGCTAAATTTAGCGGGGAAACTTTTCCGCTAGATTTAGCGGGGAAATTTTTCCGCTAGATTTAGCGGGGAAAATTTTCCGCTAGATTTAGCGGGGAAAATTTTCCGCTAGAATTAGCGGGAAAAAGTTTCCGCTAGATTTAGCGGGAAAATGTTTCCGCTAAATTTAGCGGGAAAATTTACCCATCATGCACCGCGCGGTTACGCCGACGGCGACGGCGACGCCGCTCAAGCCGGAAACGGGCGACTAAGAGCTGCGCTCTAAAAATGAAAGCCGTTTACAACTTGAGGAGGAGGGGAAGGCACGGCCGGGGGGGGGGGGGGGTCACGTGACCTGGAGGGGGGGGGGACGGAGACAATTTTCCGCTAATCTTAGCGGGGAAAATTTTCCGCTAAATTTAGCGGGGAAAATTTTCCGCTAGATTTAGCGGGGAAACTTTTTCCGCTAAATTTAGCGGGGAAAATTTTCCGCTAAATTTAGCGGGGAAATTTACCCATCATGCACCGCGCGGTTACGCCGACGGCGACGCCGACGCCGCTCAAGCCGGAAACGGGCGCCTAAGAGCTGCGCTCTAAAAATAAATGTGACCCACCTATTGTATATAAAAAAATACATAACGTATGGAGTTTTTGTTTTTCAGGCCGTTAGGGGTTTTGCGTTATATTTTTTCTCTTTATATATTCCATCATCCCTGTGATGTCTGTATTTTGAATCGTTTATTTTTTTCTCTATTTATATATTTTTATCTTATCTACAAAATGCCGATAACTATGTGTAGCGAACATGCGGGCGACACCATCTACACCGTAGAGCAACGTGCACCAACGCATGCACTGCGAACGAGGCAGGAGCCTCGCACCACGAGCGGCACACACGCGACACAGAGCTCCGATGGAATACGCCGACATAGACGTTATCTCGGACTGGCCCGTTTGTAAATATCTATCTGTAAATTATGTAAATAACAAGTGTGTCAGCAAAGAATGCCTCTCGGTATGATGACCACAAATTGGTGACCCGGACTGCCAGATACCTTTCACTACGTGCCTCCGACTTCGAGATGTCCCACCCTGATGGCCACGGAACATCAGATGGCGATGCAGCGGCCGGGTCTGCTACCGCTCCTTCACACGCTGCCGCCATCCACCTGAAGCTGCCCGATTTTTGGACAAATGATGCAGAACTTTGGTTCCTTCACGCGGACGCCTTTTCCGCAACAACCGCATCAATTCTCAGCGAGCCAAATTTGATTATGTCGTGACGGCCCTTCCCCAGGCGACCACATCAATCGTAAGAGATCTCCTCCGTGCTCCTCCGGAAAATCCTTACGACGGCCTAAGGGATGCTTTGATCCAGCGTACTACCGCCTCCGAGCAGAAACGGCTGCAACAGTTGCTGACCGCCGAAGAACTAGGCGACCGCAAGCCGTCCCAACTTCTTCGCCGCATGCAGCAGCTACTAGGAGATAGAGCCGACATCCTGGATAATTCACTCATCCGCGAGCTCTTTCTCCAGAGGCTTCCCAATAACGTGCGCATGATACTAACAACATCCGACACAACGTCCTTGGAAGCGCTAGCACGCATGGCGGACAAGATCATGGAGGTTGGTTCCCCAGCTCTTTACGCCACCCACCAAGTGCTTCCCATGCAGCAGGTTCCACCTCTCCCCACCGACATGAAGCTTTTTGAGATTATCCATCGTCTCTCATCAAAAGTCGACCAACTATCGGTGCAGGTTGCCGAACTACGAGCGTCGACCACCTTTCGTCCTCGGTCTCGTTCCTCCAGTTTCCACCGAACCACTGGACGCAGAAGCTCTCCAAACACGACAAACCGCATCTGCTGGTACCACCAAACGTTCGGTGATGCGGCAAACAACTGCTCGCCACCCTGCTCTATGGGAAACGCGAGAACACCACGTTAAAGGACACATGCAAAGAAAAAAAAAAACATTTTTTTTAAACAACTTAGATGGAAAAAGGATATCATAAAACGATTTTACAACGAAGAAAAACAATTTTTAGAGCTATATTCACGGCGCTATACGAATTTGTAGTTGGCGCGCGCGGGCGCCGCAGAAAAGTGGCCCTTATTTATCACGTGACGGGCCCATATTTGTCACGTGGTGCTCGCACTCTCTCGGAAGCTTCCTATGGCCTCTAAAAGTAACTTATTCATCTTTATTTAAAGTATAACAAAAAACTAAGATTAGTAAGTAACTTTTAGAGCCCAAAGGAAACTCCTGAAAAAGCGCAAGCAGACGTGACAGAGCCCTACGGCTCTGAGACGTGATAGACCTGTGCGCCGGTCAGATGACGGCGGCGGCGCCCCGAACCAGACGAACTTGTGCGGCGGCGGCGACGGCGGCGTGGAGAAACGCGTTGAAGCGGCGTTCGCACAACGCTCAGCGTGCGGCGGCGGCGTGGCTTTACGGCTCCGGCGACGCAGGGCGGTGGCGCGCGGGCCTACCACGTGACCAGCGGCGGCTCCGGCGGGCGCCAACTACAAATTCGTATAGCGCCGTAAATATAGCTCTAAATTTTTTTCTTCGTTGTAAAATCGTTTTATGATATCCTTCTTCCATCTAAGTTGTTTAAAAAAAATGTTTTTTTTCTTTGCATGTGTCCTTTTAAAGACGGCCAATGTGGTGATCCCAGAAAAGAGCCGTCTTTTCTTCATCACTGACAAAACCACCAAAATTCGATACCTCGTGGACACAGGCGCGGAAATCTGCGTTTATCCTTCAACTCCGGAGGACCGCCGACACCGTCAGCCTTTGACATCTCTAGCAGCGGCCAATGGCTCAGCTATTAACACCTATGGTGAGAAATCCATCACTCTTGATCTCGGATTAAGACGGACTTTCCGCTGGATATTCATAGTCGCGGATGTCAAGTACCCTATCCTTGGCGCGGACTTCTTACAGTTCTTCAACCTAACCGTAGACATGCGTCAGTACAAGCTTCGCGATGGTGAGACGCATCTACACGTCCAGGGAATAGAGGTCCGAGACCAAAAGCTTCAACTTCACCAGCCATGTCCCCCAGCCTCGACACAATGGGAAGCCCTTCTCTATCACTTCCCGAGACTAACACGACCATCGTTTCATGCTGCATCCACGCAGCACACCATTACTCACTCCATCGAGACTACCGGACCACCCGTCTTCGCTCGACCTCGTCGACTAGCTCCTGAGAAGCTAACCATCGCAAAGAACGAGTTCGAACACATGATCGAGCTTGGCATTGTCCGGCCTTCATCGAGCAGCTGGTCGTCCCCCTTACACATGGTCCAAAAGAAAACTGGAGATTGGAGGCCATGCGGCGACTACCGTGCACTAAACAAAGTCACGGTACCAGACCGGTATCCTATCCCACATATTCAAGATTTCTCCGGGGCCATTGCAGGGGCAGCCATCTTCACCAAGCTTGATCTTGTGAAGGCCTACCATCACATCCCAATTGCGCCAGAAGACATTCCTAAGACAGCAATTGTAACACCTTTTGGATTGTTTGAATATGTGCGGATGCCATTCGGCCTCAGAAACGCCGCTCAAACCTTCCAGCGTTTTATGGACCAAGTGCTGCGAAACCTCCCATTCTGTTTCGCATATTGGGATGACATTTTGGTGTTTAGCAAGACATCTGAAGAGCACCAATGTCATCTCCGAACGATCTTCGAACGTCTAGACGAATTCGGTGTCACCATCAATGTGCAAAAATGCACATTCGGCGTGTCCGAACTGGACTTTCTCGGACACCATCTCGACAAGGACGGCATTCAACCTCTGTTGACGAAAGTTCAAGCGATCCAGGATTTTCCACGACCAACCAATGTGCGACAACTCAGAGAATTCCTGGGACTTATCAATTTCTACCGTCGCTTTCTCCCAGGATGCGCTGCTGTACTTCGCCCACTGAACGCCTTCCTCGTGGGAGTCAAGGCGAAGACTTCACCCCTAGCCTGGAAACCCCCAGCCGAGGAAGCCTTCGTCAGAATCAAGAACCAGTTAGCCAACGTGGTACTCCTGACGCATCCCAGATCGGACGCTCCAACTTCCATCATGGTCGATGCCTCGGACACAGCGATCGGCGCAGTTTGTCAGCAGTTGATTGATGGATGCTGGTGCCCCATCGCATTCTACTCGAAATCACTGTCCCCTACAGAAGGGAAGTACAGTACCTTTGGACGTGAGTTACTTGCCACCTACTCCGCTGTCAAGCACTTTCGTCACTTTCTGGAAGGAAGGCAATTCTTCATACTCACAGACCACAAGCCGCTGACGTACGCCATTGCCTCTCGCAGTGCTGCGCACTCCCCGAGAGAAATTCGTCAGCTGGCATTCATCTCAGAATTTACAACCGACATCAGATTCATCAAAGGACAAGAAAACGTCGTAGCCGATACTCTATCCCGCGTTCACATCGATGCATCTTTCATAGAACATCCACCTCTGGACTACTTGGCCCTCTCAGCTTCCCAGAAAAATGATTCTGAACTCCAGACGCTGCTCAGCTCCTCCTCCTGCTCACTGGAGCTCCAGGAAGTCCAGCCAGATTTATCATCACCAACACTGGTATGCGACGTTTCAACCAGCCAGCCACGTCCTTACCTCCCTAGAGATTTTCGGCGCCAAGCCTTTGACATACTTCATTCCCTGGCACACCCTGGTATCAAGTCAACACAAAGACTTGTTTCATCTCGGTATGTATGGCCTGGCATGAACTCCGACGTCCGACGCTGGACACGTGCCTGCATCAACTGCCAGAGAACCAAAGTCCATCGCCATACTGTCTCACCGACTGCGACTTTTCAGCTTCCCCACGGACGATTCAGCCACCTCCACATGGACATCGTTGGCCCCCTTCCACCATCTCAAGGTTATCGGTACATCTTCACCGTCATCGATCGCTTCACCAGATGGCCTGAGGCGGTACCCCTAACCGATATCACTGCTGAAACCGTTGCACACGCATTCCTCACTTCGTGGGTTGCAAGATTCGGAATTCCAACCACTGTAACCACAGACCGCGGAAGACAGTTTCAATCCAACCTGTTTGCAACGCTATCAAAACTGCTTAGTTTTCCATCACATCTCAACGACGTCATACCATCCGAGTGCGAATGGACTCGTCGAGAGATTTCATCGGCAGCTCAAAACAGCTATCACTGCCACGACGCCATCCACATGGAGTGAATATCTTCCGCTCGCCATGCTGGGAATCAGAGCTGCGCTGAAGATCGACCTTGGATGCAGCGCAGCAGAGTTGGTTTACGGCACCCCGCTCCGCCTACCAAGCGACTTCTTCTGTGCTCCACCATCCAGCTCTCTGCCTGACCCCCTCGACTACGTCGAAAGGCTCCGCTCCCACATGGCAACCCTCCGTCCTTCACCCACACGTCGAGCCCGGCAACAAAAACTCTTCGTGAGCCCCGACCTTTCAACCGCCACGCATGTCTTCGTGCGCCACGATGCTGTGCGACGCTCCCTACAACCATGCATACGACGGTCCGTACAAGGTCCTTGGAAGAGCTGAAAAGCACTTTACCCTGGCCTACCCGAACCGTGAAGACCATGTCTCAATCGACCGACTGAAGCCTGCGTATATCCTGAGCTCCGACGACACGGACAACCTCACACCACAGACTACGAATGTGGGTTGCTCTGCCACGATGGACATCACGCAGTCGAACTCAACCCGATCAAGCCCGTCCCCGCAACGTCCGCTTCACCCTCCAAAACACTACCAACTAGCGCGCAAACAGCGTCTTTCGCCGCTATTCCGCTAGGGGGGGAGCCCATGTAGCGAACATGCGGGCGACACCATCTACACCGTAGAGCAACGTGCACCAACGCATGCACTGCGAACGAGGCAGGAGCCTCGCACCACGAGCGGCACACACGCGACACAGAGCTCCGATGGAATACGCCGGCTAGAACCCAGGCTCGTCTCATCCGACATAGACGTTATCTCGGACTGGCCCGTTTGTAAATATCTATCTGTAAATTATGTAAATAACAAGTGTGTCAGCAAAGAATGCCTCTCGGTATGATGACCACAACGGCATCAGTGACGTCACTAATGACGTCATCGGCATCGTCATCGTCACTGATGGCGTCATCAGTGACGTCACGCGTCCCATAATGCATCGCGCGGTTACGCCGACGCCGACGGCGACGCCGCCTTAAGCCGGAAACGGGCGCCTAAGAGCTGCGCTCTAAAAGCCAAATGGGGAATAATCTATTGGAAAAATAAACCTGGGCGCCGCCAAGTGAATGACCCAGGAAGGACCGATTGGGAGAAAGGACCCAGAGCCCGGCACCAGCCCGACCCCGCGAAGGGGCCCTCGAGGGCAACACCAGTGGGTCAACGACGGTCGAGGGCATCCCTGCGCCAACAACCGCCGCCGTAGTGAATATTTCGGCGCCCCCACCCCCCTCCCAAGGGCGGAACCCTGTCAGAGGGCCCACCCCTCAGTAGGCGGATAGTCGCCAGAGCCTCTGTTGCAACATGCAAGCTGGCAGGGCGCACTACGTGCAGGTGGAGGTTACTTCCCACGCGGCGACAACCGTGGGGGCTTGCACTCCTGTTAAGCTACACATAGAACCGGAGATATGCGGTTGTCTATCCCTTTTATTTACGTCGTCTCTGAGTTTAACGATTTGTAACTTATTAACAAAACGTGCGCCACAATTTGCGGCGCCGAACGGAATGCTGGGAAGGGTCCGTACAAAACCGGTTGACGGAGGCGGCTCAGGAAGCTAGTGATGGGTTGAATCATCTAAAGTTCGGATTCTGCAAAATTCGCCATTTGCCGAACATTTGAAGGAAAATCCGTCAAAGACTAGGCAGACCTATCTGCGCGCGAACCAGCCATAATGCCGACAAGATCCCACGCACAAAAAAGTAGTTTTTTTTTTTTTTTTACTTTGATTAACGAGCATTCTGAATGTTTGGTTTGGATCACGGTGCCAGCACCTTCATACAAAGCTAAACACAAAACAAAGGCCCTCGTTTTGCACGTCCAAAACTTCCACCAAGTGTTAAGTTCCTGAGCTCTTTACGAGCTATCAACGGAAGCAAAGCTGGCTCAATATTAGAAAAATTGTATGCATGCAATATTAGTTTCTCGTGGAAGCTCAACCTGCGAATTCATTGCGACACGCAGAAACCGAACTTATCCACAGTACCCTCCAGGACCCCCGCCCCCTCTCCCCCCCCCCCTCCTCCAAATGCTCTCACTCTTCCATTGATGAACTTCCTAAACATAATTTAAAGAAGTTACGCAGCTGGGTACAAGAGATCACTAGGTAGCACTACTGAAGTCACCGTAATTTTGCCAATTAACGCACAAAAATGACACCAATAATCTTTTACATAAATAATGACATCATTTAGCAATCGCCATGACAACGTTTATTTATTTTTGTTCTACTAGGCACTAAATAATGTTTTTAACTATATTAATACCAAATCCGTTTTTCAGTTCGTCAACCCTGCTTTTTTTCCGAATTGTTGCTGAATTTCCGTAAAAGTCCAAGAAATATTCGGCCGTGCCAAAGTTTCGATTTGGCCGCAGTTCGGGCTATCACTATGCGGCGCCGAGGTTCGTCTGCTTCTTTTGCAGGAGTTGTGGTACGTCAGAACGCCGACCTCTGATTGGCTCCGGTTGAAGGATAGTGGGTAGACCTCAAAGCTAGCTTCCTTCAGGTCTACTCACTATCCTTCAGTCAGAGCCAGTCAGGGCTTGGCGTTCTGACGTCCCCACAACCCCTGCAAAAGAAGCAGACGACCTTGCGCTCCGCAGAGAAAAAACGCAGACGAGCGCTAGAGGACAAGAGATCAAATGCTCTACCCTTTTTTGCTATCGCTCTCTTCAGTGTCACGTGGTAGATCCATACTTTCACGGTGATTTAAAAAGCGCAAATAATTAAGAAGAGAAGGGTACAGGGACAGAGCGCCTCTTCTCCTCTTCTTAGTCATTTGGGCTTTTTAAATCACCGTCTAGATGTTCAACCAACTAGCCCCCCAATTGATCTTGACAGATCGCTACCACCTAGAAGGCAAAGTAAACGCCTCCCCCCCCCCCCCCCTCCCCACACACACACACCCCGACGTCATCTTCAGTGATGCCCGCAGTGTCACATAGTTCGCGTCAGCGTCGTCACCAGCGGATCTCGCAACGACTCACAACGAGCGCGATGCTAGCGACGGTCGCGTCTGCCGCTTAGCGGCGTCTCTCGTCGAGCTTCGGTGCGTTTGCCGCTAGGGGCCGGTCAGGAATCCACTAGCGATGATGTCATGGAGAGGACCTGTCTTCTCGATGGTACTGGCTAGGTACTGCGTGTGGCCATGAGGAGCCCACAGGACTGCGCTGCTGCGGCTTTTCGAGATGTTTGCGAAATATCTATTGTAAAAACAGCTACGCGACGAGAAACTAGGAAGAAGAGGAGTTGAGGGCGTGCGGGGATGTTAGGGCCGGCTTGCTAGAACAGCATCTCAGGTGAGACAGGGCGAAACAAAGCACTGTAAAGGCTGGGGCGCGCGAGTGTAAATGAGGCCCGTTCAGCTCGTGCACTGGCTTTGACACTGCTTTTTCTCCCCCAGTGTCAGCTGAGACGCGGTTTCTAGCAAGCCGGCCCGTAACGCCGAGCTTTGGTTGGAATGATTAGTGGCAGACGTGTATAACTAGCTGCCTTTGTCTCTACTCACACTCTGGATGCGTTCCTTTGCCGACCGCCCGCGTCCGGCTTTTGGCGTTCGAGTTTGGTTAGGAGCTACCTTTAGGTGTAATTATCATTCTAGTCTGAGCTCATCATTCCAGTCACAGAGAAATGATTTGACCTAGCTTAAGGTCTAATCATTCCAGTCAGTGAGGTATAATTAGACCTAGCTTAAGGTCTAATAATTTCAGTCAGATCTTGGCGTTCTTACGTCCCCGCACGCTCTGTTCTCCTCCTCTCCCTCCGTTCCTAGTCGCACTGCTTAATTTTGCGACGGCAAAAAAAGGTTTGTAAGCGCAATGTGACAGCTGAGGCGAACATTGAAGCATAGAATGCGTTTTAAGAGGACTCCGCTGCTTCGCCAGCCGATGCATTTCGTATGGCAACTTTTTTAACTTCGCGCTCCTCTTCTTCTACACTCTGACGCTCCGAGCTTCATACTTCAAGCGCAGCAACTAAACGGATCATAAACCCCTTTTTCTGGTGCAGGGGACGCGACCGCGTCCGCAAGACCTACGCAAGACGCGACCATGTTATGCTGGCTGCACCATCCGCATGGCGCTGTAACGTTCGATTTCGCACGTGCCATGTTCGAATACAAGCATCTGTCAGTATCTGCAGATGCATGGCCACAAAACGTCTAAAAAAACATTATACAGCTCTTGGCCGCGACGTTTTATTAAACATTCCTCTCAGCTTTACTATTCGTATAAGGAGTATTCACTGGGCGCCATATTTGTGGGTGATGTCTAGAGCGCATGCTCAGAACGAGCCCACATTAATAGGCTGCAAAGATCGGCAATCTTGAGGGTGCGAAATGCACGTTACAAAAGAACTGTGGAAGCTCGCCATCAGCACGCGCTCAGCAGTCGCGCACACGGATATGGCCGCCAGTGAATACTTCCTATAGCTTTCTTTCTTAGCTTCCGTGAGCACGTTTCTGCGCGCTGTTTCATTTTACGTGATAGCGAAGCCCACTCTACATGCAAGAGCCTGTTCCTCCGAACGATGCTCGCACTGCACGAGCGCGCGTGCTTAGAAGGGACACTGAAAGCTCGGAGCTGGCTTTTGTAGCCTCTGCTTTGCTGTCACTTGGAATGGAACGGAGTATTCACGACTGTAGTGGAGAAGCGTAATGACACATGTTCGAAACGCGAGCCACTAATATTCTCTATTGCTCGCCTGGAGCGCTGCTCAAAACTGGAGAGCTACGGGCTCATAGCGTACCGGAGCGCGGCGCGACACCGAAACTGTCTACGAGCCGCATGAACCACTTCCCGCCGCAAGGTTACGACAAATATCCGGCATTTCGTGGAGCGAAGATGAAATAACTAGGGCCTACGTGGTACGTGTGGAGGCGCTGGTGTCGGCACATGGCGCAGGCGCGGACATTCAACGCAAATCTGGTTTCTGCGTACAAGCAGTGCGCAGACTTGTTTTCATACAGCGTGTCGTTCTGTATATATGTATGTGTGTAACGCGTATTTCTGCGTGTAAAGGTTTACGTTGTTTTTTGCAGGTTCGCCTTCCAACCCTCTTATTTGCGTCTTCACCGCTCCTAAACTTGTGAAGGAAATTTCCGAATTTTCCGCATTGAAGCCATCACTCTGCCAAGTTGTTGTCGTCAAGAACCTTGTAGAGATCACTGCGGGGCTCGCAGGTTTTCGAGGCATCCGTTGTAAGTCTGGTAATATTATCATGTCGCCATGATAGTCATATAACAACCAAATGTGCATACAACAGTTGGCGCTATGCCGACCAACGCTATCTTATCTATCAGTCGAATAGCTCCGCTGGAGAGACTCATTCGAAAAGGGTTCTTAAAAAAAACATGAAATTATTATTTTTTTTTACTTTTTCCTCCTTAGTTTTTATTTTCAACTCAAAAGCCACATGAGAAATCCCGTGTTCGTGATGTACATGTACTTGGCCACCAGATGCGATGACCCGAAACGTTCACCATTATTTTTAAGCACACCATATAAAGCCTGTCATTCGCAAGTGACAAGTACAGTCGCGGCACTCATTGGCCACGAACGCTAATCCAAATATTCGTCGGCGCCTTTACTGTTGACGAACGCATACGTTCGAGTTAGGCAGTGCTCTTGTCCAATGCGCGAGCTGGCGCCCGCTGACGTACTTTGGGTACCGCGGATGTATCACAGGGAAAAGGCGGAGAGCTTTCGAAGGAAAAGAGGTGCGAAATACTCCGCTATATTTTCAAACTCTCGAACTAAAAAGCAAACTTTTGATTTTCTACCCTCTTTTTTGGGGGGACCACTGACGGATATGCGGTTAGTAAAATACCAATCCAAAATCATTCATCCCATCGCACTACTCATTTCATGGTCCCTGTAATTTCCCCTTGCCTGCACGCGGGCAGGAACGGGAGGATGGTGTTCCTAGCGCCAACGTCTGCAACGCCTCCACGGGCAACGAAAGGAGATATCGTTTTTGTACGACGCTTTTTTGAGCAAACCTTCCCACAGAAATTATGTTTACCACACAAGCCCCTAATAAAATCACCTTCCACCGTAGGCAATGTGCATCCGACGCTCCACCGGTTTCACCTCTCCTGTCCATAAGGCGAACTGATAGTGTAGCGGACAAAGCGAGCTGTTGGCATGTAACGCAGCTATGGTGCCTGGAAAGTGTCTCCGACTGGTGTGTTTACCGTGTCCAAAAAAGTGGTTCCTCGATTTCTGACTGATGACGTAACACAAGTTTCACGCTGTCTCGAACGCGATCCTGGCGGCGTCGCAGCAGCGGTTGTGGATGTGGCAGACGCCTGTACTGCTGCAGGTCGCTCTCCAGCTTGACAGTCCACGGAAGCTTAGGCAGCCAGGAGTTGAGACGCCGCGACAGCAGCGACACTCGGCGTTTGCTCGTGATTTTTGCCGGAACTTCTCCTACCAACCACCAGGATCGGGACATCCGACAGCACAACGCTCCGAATTTCGTGACGTCATTTGTTGACACTTCGGAACCCTTTCCGATGCATAACCGGATCTGGACACTAAACGCACCAGTCGAAGACAAGTTCCATGCACCGTAGTTCTAGGAAATTTCTCAAGTGACCGTGATCTAATAATGTTGACGTCGATAACATTACCGAAGCATCACCATTGGCGTCTCCGATACAGCTTCTGGTGAAGGTTTAATACTCTTAACAAAATTACAGTACAAGTTTTGAAAATCTGGCGCTCGCCGGGATTGCATTTTTTTTTAAAGTGGCCGTGCAACAATATCGGGTGGACATTTTCCTCACATTACGCATGCTTACTTGCACTAGTTTTTAGAAAGCAGTTGACCATCATAAGAACATCAACGAAAGCTTTTTTTTTAAGATAACTTCTTTTTCAGTCCAAGATTTTCTAATCTAAAAATCTCGCTGTTTTTCTTTACCTTTTTTGTAGGTAACGAAATGTGGTCCTTTACAGTTTTGGCAACCGCATCAAATACTCAAAAGGTCTCATTTGTGCAAATAACTAATTTTGACGAATTTCACAGTACAAAACCATTCATGAAATTCGATCACGCAAACACATCACTCCATCGAAACCAGTACATAGCGAACCACTTCCAATCGTAAAATGCCATGCCCACTAAATATTCATGAAATTCATACGTGGCGAAATCCACGAAGTTTAAAGTACAGCAAAATTTAAGGTCTCTGAGCTTTTATTCTAAATTCTTGTAAACAAAAATGCAAAATGACGTTTAAAAAAACAAAACAAAAAGGTATGTCAGAGGAGGAGGAAACTGCAGCGGAGCATCATCTTAGCGTTTCCGGCTGACGTTGGCACAACGCTGAAAATGAAGATTATTCACTAAGTGCCATGAACATGAAAGCTCTCCTGTGCCTTTCCGAGACACCATAGTATCCTCACACAACCCCTTAATGAGCGGAAAAACGATTTACAATGACATGTATGTAGTGATGCAAAATAAACAAACAAATAACAATCGATAAGATCGATAGTTTTGCCAAGACTATCAATAGTGTGAAAAAATATCGATGGTGGAAAATCGATAGTACTATCGATAGTAGTTGCGATAGCGCATCGATAGTAATATCGATAGCACTATTGATACCATTGTAAATAGTTAGACTTTAGTCGACTATCGATACTACCGAAAGTCTGCTTTGAGAAAACCATCGAGTCTTAGGAAAATTGAAGCACTACCCTAGAAGGGAATGAGGATGGATATCTACGGGTAGCCAAAGCGTGGTTTTGGGGGGAAACATGAACTTAAAAGAAGACAAGACATAGAGTTGCATTTTCGTACAATTAATTTAGAGGTAAACCAGAAATGGTGGTTTGCTAGTTTTTCTGCGCAAATATTAAGTATACTCAAAGGGTTCAGCTATCAGGCATCACATTTTAGTATTCCCACATTTCTAAAATTATTCAGTATGTTCAGTATTTTTTGTTTGTTAGCTAGGGAAAACAATTGCTGGAGACATTGAGCGTCACAGTCGTCAGAAATTTGTTTCATGCTTCTGTTTTCTTTAATATTTAATTGACCCATATTGCTTTCCATGGGCTTGACCACTGGCAGGTGAAAATAAGCACTCTGCTGAGGACCATGATTTTTTTTCTCGTGTTGATCATTTAAAGCTAATTCCCGAAAATTGAAAATTAGGTGTTGACGAAACCACTTTGGCTCGTATGCCGTCATATTTTTTTATACTTTTTTGGTTGTAGTTCGGCAGAGTTTAATAACGATGGCTAGGCAAATATTTACCGTTTGGTATAAAATAGAAATTCCAAATAGAAACGCCGTCCCATAATTAAAAAAAAAATGAATCGATAAATGTAACACAGATTTTGTAGCGCATACTTCAACTTTAATATTAATGTGATGAAAGGAGCTCTAACCACGTTTTATTAAAAAACCGGTGCACGTTGTTTCAAGTCCTTTGGATGTGCCAGGACTCCGACAAAAACCGCCTCCGATAGTTTCTCTCCGTGCCGAGGACGGAACTTTCGCCGACGCCGATAGTGGTATGCTCTCAGATGTCGCGATGAGCGACACGGATCGACATATCCGACAGCCTAACACTTTGAATTTTGCGACGTCATTTGTTGTCGCCTCAGGAGCCCTTTCTATGCATGGCCGGATACGACGCTGAACACACCAGGTGGAGAAGCGTTCCGCCAACAACGCCGTTGTCCGGTTGCGGCACTGACATTTTCCGCAACCACCGCAGCGCTATGACATTATGCCGAAAACGAATTTTGTTGTGTGCCGCTGTTCCGCACCAGGCGAGACAGAACATATAGTGATAGGTGGTGAACGAAAAACCACATTAGCTTTACTAACGCAAAGAATATCGTCCCCGATTACTCCCGGTCAGCGTTTCAGTACACCGCAAAACACTAAGAAGGCCTCGCTGGTTGAAAGGCTGGATAAATGGGGGAGGAAAGACCGCGGAGTGGTAGACGAGTTTTGGCAGATGCTTCTTGACTCAGACTCGGAGGAGTACCGAAAACTGCAGCGCGCCAGCCGTGAATAGTTCCTGCAGCTTCCTCCACGCGTGGAACCAATAATCACGGAAGGTAACGAAGAAAACACAATTATGTCATGGGACGTCAGGTGACGTGACGCCACAGTCTCACCAAATTGAACGGGAAAACTGAATTCGTGTATAGGTCTCGTGATATCAATTTCCCCGCTGGATTTGGCGGGAAACTCACGGACGGACGGACAAAATTGTGGGATTGGCGGATATGTCAAAACGCATTTCATGCTTTAAAAATGTAATTGATTACACTCCTACAAAGAAGCTGATTGGTCGGTTGCGCAGTGTTGTTTCAGTGGCGCCCTCTCAAGATGCTTACCCGTGAAGTCAGGTGCAGAACTTTCCTCTCCGTGATGTCACGAGCTGTGATCCTGACGACTTATTACTTGTGAACGGCAGGTTCGATCATGTACTTGAAGGGCAGGAAGAAAGCTTGTCACCCCTTGTCACATGTAATACACCCAAAACGTTTGTTGGACGTATACGCACTGACGTTCAACCGGCGCTACCAACAATCACGAGCAGCTCGACGACCGAGTTGTAGAACTTAATAAAATAGCGAAAGTAAGTTTGACTGACTGTAAAGTAATCGGGGCTTTCTTGGCCCTTCTAGAAAAACTCATGCAGTGTTTGTTTCCGGTAGTCTTTGATACGTACTTTAGCTGTCTAATATGTTACATCGCACCCTCGTCAAGCCTCTCGTAAAAGCTGGGGCCCTCAATTCGACGTCAGTGCGCTCGCTGAACGTCAAACTGAAGTTTTGCGATGTCGTATATGTGACATGGCATGTAAGGGTACACCTCTTTTTACAGCGAAGCTGTTTGTGCCTATAGGGTTCTGTGGATTTTTTGTGTGCGACAACAAAAACTCTGAGAGGGCTCGCACCTAGATCTCTTCTTGTTCCAAGCCACGGCTTGCTTGCCTAGTTTCCTTTCCTTCCGCCGGGTGGCGGTCCCGTCGCGCGTGCCGAGTTTCCTCCGGCTCCTCGGGTCGGTGATAGTCCTCGACATTTGTATGCGTACCCTTCGTCACGATGAGCACCTATAAGACAATGAATGTGTTCGTGCCTTTGTTCGAAATTCCGTGTCAAGTATGCGTCGTGTGCAAACAGCTTCGCTGGTCATCCACCTTCAGAAAGTGTAATGGCGCATGATTTTTTTTTATAGAGCAGTTTTGGCAGTTACTTTGCTTGTGTACAGAGCGACCCAAACGACAGCAGTGACAAAATCACTGGGAGAAGTGTTAGCCCTGCGCAACTATGCAAACAAAAAAAAGAAGGCTCGAGGTACACCTAAGCACTTCTTATGAGTTGTGAGTGCGAAAGCATGCACATCATTCTTCCGCTCCGCTCTTCCGGCGAGGAGGGAGCGCCTCTCCTCAACGCTCTGACCTTAGACGTTTTGTGTTGGCGCTGCGTGTCCGGCCAATGGGAGTCCGATAAGAGCTTGGCGTTCTGACATCATCGCAATCGCAGTGCAAGAAGCAGACGAACTTGCGCTCCGTATAGACAACGAGAGCTTGAGAAACGCCGCGGGTGGCCAGTCTCTAGCGCCTTGTTGTCACTCGATTGCTGCACCAAATGGCTGGACCAGCCGCTGGGAACGCGGCAGAAGCAATCATAAAGCTGAAGTGTGCAAATATTATAACAAATACCTGATCTTTTTTTTTTTTTGAAGCGCTTCGTGATTTTATATTTTTCGATTGAAAGCGCCACCTTCTCATTAATAGGAACGCAACCCTCGATGGATGCAGACTTGTGCTCGTTACTTGAAAAATTTAATGGATTGCAATTACAAACTACCGAGCCTCAAATGTAATCGATCACTGTTACAAATTACTTTCGCTGAAAAGAAATGGATTACTTTACTCGTATGTTACAAATTACATTCACGTTACGTTTTCCGTACACTTATCAAGAAGACAAAAGAAACAATTATGACATTTTATAAAAATGTTCTGCAAAACTACTTTTCCTTTTTCATACGCCCATATTAGGGTAGTTCTTGTAAAAATAAAATATTATATTTAAGAGAAAGAGTGAAGGTGCACTATGTTCAGCTGTAAGCTGACAAGGCACTGAAAGCTGCAACGACACCCGCCATCCCGCTAGCTAACGGCCTCCGGAAATGATTCCTGGAAATTTGCAGACAAAGCTAACGGTGCGCTTGATCAGTAGCATAATCTACCTCAACTAGAAGATTAGGAGCTAAAGAAGCGATCCACGAAAGCTCTCTTTTGACCCAGCTGTATCGCCTGTTATTCACAAAAAAAGAAAAACTTGGTTCTAACGTTCGAATGTATGCATCGGTTGCACGTGACGTCATATCCTTCCTCCTTTCTGGTGGCCAAAACCTGCTGTTATACTTCGTTTCACCTTATGTGCGAGCGAAGGCAAAGCTGGAAGCGCGAGCACAAAAGCTCCGTGCCTTCAGGCTTTGCTCGAGCGCGCGAGCTGGGCAGAAACGCAAAAAGCGCTAGTCTCGCGCTTCTAGCTTTGGCTTCGCTCGCGGATAAAGTGAAACGAAGTATAATGAAGCTGTGCTCACTCGTTTCCGCTCGCTCCCGACGCTCGTGTACTCCTCGTAAAATATGCACAGTAAAGGCTACGCTCGAGGAAGTTCGGCCACCAGAACGGAGGACCAAATTACGTCAGTGCAACCTATGTATAGCAATACAGAATGCACTCGTCCCAGCTTACCTTGATGTGTTTCCGTAGATTAGAGTTTGTTATTCTTGTTGATGACGATCTGTGTTTTTTTAGCACGCCTCTATAGACCTTTCCAAAAAAGGGCACTTGGCAGGTTCCATTTTCAGTGTTCGTGCGTATGGCGCGTGATTTGCTCGCTTTCCGAAGCGACGAACGTGCGCGTTCTGGACTGTGATTTAACACGTGTGGACTGTGATTTTTGTAAACAGTGGAAACGTCTATACTTCGTCTCACCCTAGCATGGACTAACCGCGAAGGCTGTGCTAGCGCGAGCAGCCAGCCTTGACTGCCTTGACTAGAGCACTTGCTGCACGAGCGCTCGTGCAGGTGCCGCGGCTTCATTCAAAGCGACTAGCTCGCGCTTTTAGCACGCGCGGCTAACAATAGTCCATACTAAGGTGAGACGAAGTATAGCACACCTCAAGAGCGTGCTAGAATAAAGAAGCGCACATCAAAGACAAAGATAATTCGACCCCCTCGCGCGAGGCTACATCGCCTGTTACGCGAGTTGTGAACCCGCGAATCGATGTGGTACGGACCTGCGTTTGATGTTTGTGCAAGCTTGCGGGAGACGTCGAAGAAATTGGAAAGGGTGATACGGTGTAAAATACAAAAACAAATAAACACGAAGAGCTTGCTCCTTCCCGGGAGAGGAAGGAGAAGACGATGGAAGGCGACGAAGAGCCTACTTGGCGTTTTCTTACTTGATCTTTGTCTTTCATATATTTGTACATACCTTGCCCGTTTTTCTAGTGGTTCTAGTGACCGGTCATACAAAAATCGTGTTTTCTTTTTTGCTATTGTCCCCTTTCTTATGTTTTCTATTTTGTTGAACTTGCTCTCTTTATGCTGCTAAATGTTTTGCTTGTATTGCTGAAGTTACTAATTATTACTTTAAAAAATATTTTTAATATTTTTTTTTTAAAGTAACGAGTAATTAAAGTAATCCGTTACCAATATTTTGTAACGAAATTACATCGCAATTTACTTCAGAAGAAAAGTAACGTAGCAATGACAAAATTACCTAAAAAGTAACAGATTACAAGTAATCCGTTACTTGTAACGGATTACTTCCTAAGTCTGGATGGATGGATGGATGCTAATGGCTGTACCTCGACGGGGTGTTAGCTCTTGCCACCTAGCTTGGAAAGCAAAAGTATGATTCTTCCCCTCACCCTTCTTAATCAATTTCTTTCCCCTCTGTATTTTTCTAACTATGACCAGGCAGTGTTGTGATATCGCCAGGATTTCCATGTCCTCGGTTGCCAGATCATCGGGGAAAGTCTTGTGGTGGCCCGCGTCAGTATTAGCGAGGTTCTTCCACCGTTACCAAAGGGACATTGATCAACACTTAAAGGTTAAATAAGCTTGACTATAATTGATCATAGAAGATTTTTGTTGATTCATATGTACGTTCATATTGATTGTCTTGATTCGAAGTGGGTTGAGCTGTTAGTGCGGTACTTCGTGCCTCTGCACAAAGAGTTACTTCTGTGTGCATTTCACTCCTAAATAGACACTCTAAGCAAGTTGATGAGCGAACTCTCGAAATCTGGAATTACGCCCCACGTTTCATTCGAGAATGCTAACTTCGGAATGACGACTCCGCGAACGACAAGTGATATGAGAAAAGCCGCGGGGTACTACGTCAAACTGCAGCCAAATGCTACTCCAAGTACTGTGCAGTCCCTTCTAGGGGTAAGTTATAATTTATATTTAGTAAGGGTCGGTTCACACACTTAGGTTTACCTACGACCGAGTTGTGTTCTCTTACGATGAAAGGACGTACCGGCGCGCTTGTGCCTTCTATGATATGGCCCTGGAATTTTATTTCACTAGAGCGACGGGTCTTCTGTATTTTCCAGGTAAAATGCCTGTACTATCTATGAGAAATGATTGTTTACTACACTGTCAAAAGTTTTACAAGCCAATTGCGAACGTCTGTTTGGCGAAATAATAGTAACCATGCGGAAATCGCACGTGTTCCGCAGCTATACTATAGATGGCGGCGGTGTTTCTTTTTTTTTTTTCCAAAAAATTATAGGGACACCGTTTAGGAGCTTGTGTCGCAGAAAATCCGGCGTCGGCGATGGCGGGACCAAAAAATCTTAAAATCCAACGCGCGCAGTCACGTGTGACGTCACAGGTGGCTGTGACGTCGTGACACTATTGAACCGCTAAATTTGTCGGGAAAATTTTCCGCTAACTTTAGCGGAAAATTTTGAGAAACTAAATTCGTGTATAGGTCTCGTGATATTACTGTCCCCGCAAAATTTGTCGGAAAATGCGCGTACGGACAGACGGACGAACAAAATTTTGGGATGGGGGATAGCGTTAAAATAGCAGAAAATATTCTCAAAAAAATTAGTGGAAAATTTACTCGCCAAATTCAGCAGAAAACGTTTCCACCAAATTTAACAAAATATTTTCCCGCAAAATTTGGCGGCAAATTTACCTGCAAAGTTTAGCGGAAATCTTTCCCGCCAAATTTATCAGAAAAGTTCCCCACCGAATTTAGAGGAAAGTGTTTCCCGCCAAATCTAGCGAAACACTTTCCCTACATATTTAGCAGAAAATTTCCCGCCAAATTTAGCGAAACTTTTCCCGCCAAATCTAGCGAAAAATTTTCCGTCAAATTTAACGGGTCTACAAGGTCATGACGTCACAGCCACGTGTAACGTCATACGTCACGTGACATGACGTCACGCGTGACGTCATGTGAAGTCACGTGACACTTGATGCTGCCGACTAGAGTACGCACACACGCCTGCACGGCTTGGGAACCAGGCGGGTTTATATGAAAAGGCTTAGCCAACGCGACCCGATAATGCTATCGCGTTCCACTCTTAAAGGAGAAGCTTAAACGTTCCCAGACATTTTAACGCACTCGGTAGTAAACAGTCGCAACTGGGTGAACCAGCCTTAAGGAGCTGCTAAGCTACAGGTGACTGTAAAATAGTAGAAGCCTGATGCCCCTTCTCATCCCTCGGTGGGTTAACTTGCCCCAGAGCGGGTATCAGCTCTAGAAATGTATATGTGTCACGTCTTATAGACCTCACATCAACGGTGAGTTCATAACCGCTGTGTTTTTTCTTAAAATAGTTCGCTAAACTAGAAATGAACTGGTTATAGTAACTTAGAAATGCCTCGCCTAAAAATTTCAAAACAGAATGACAAAAACTCTTGGCTAAAATTACTTCAGATCTTTGACAAACTTTGGGCAGAAATATAAAGCAATCGACACGAAACATTTTTTGACATATACAAAAATATGCCCAGTCTATGCAATTCTAAAAATATAAGACCATGAATTGATGCATGCCAGTATTGATAGCACTATGCGCGCCCCTTGTGAGGCTAGTTAAAAAGAAATGCATTAATTTGAAGCATCTGGTTTAATGTATATGATTTTCGTGCTTTACGTCAGCTCCAAGGTATACTGTTGGTTCATGTTTTGTCTCTACGAGGTCGCTCGTTAGAACTGAGAAGGTTTCTCCACTGTATTTAAGTTCATACATAGTGGAACCTGAGACTGAGGTATGCAAGGAAAACTTCGAGGACGAGAAAAGAGGACTAAACACCGTCACGGTGTTTAGTCCTCTTTTCTCGTCCTCGAAGTTTTCCTTGCATACCTCAGTCTCAGGTTCCACTATGTATGATCTACACCAGCTCGCCTGCACTTTAACCATCTTTTCGTATTTAAGTTATTTGTGGAAGAAGTGGTCCGCTCACATTCGTCCTGATTTTGTTGCAGATTCTTTCAGCGATATTTAATCGGCATACATTTATAGTGCATCTCCATCCGAGTGATCTCAGCACCCTCGCTTCAATGTAAGTTCCATGCGATGCTCCGCCTCTAATAAAGCGACTTTTTAATTGTAATTTAGATGTTAGGACAAACAGAAGCTGGTGTTTGGCAAATGAATTGTCCTAGCAGTGTCGTTATGCTTTGCTCTACTGACATTTAAACGATATACGAGGGCGATTAAAAAACTGTCCACCTTTTGACTGCCAATTTTTTTTTTAAGTCTAAACCTTTACAATCCCGAGCGTCTCATCGATTATTGCATAGCAAAAGTATTGCCTATTTGAAAATAATGTTTCACATCATTCACTGTCACTCGCCTATCCGACGGAAGCAGTCCACGCGTGAACGCTCAATGCTATCGTCAGTCATGGACACGCACGGGCGCCCAACTCCTTCTTTACGGCTGGCACTTGTGCGTCCTCTCTTGAAGTGTTGTATCAGTCCAACACACTTCTTTGTAACAAAACACTTCGATACATATTGACACTAGACACCCCTTCAGGCCAAAAGACCTACGTGTCTCCCAGTTGTGCCAATGACAGGCTTCTCGCACTTCATTCACAACTGAAGAGACTTAACACATGCCGACATGCACGGAAGATTGGAGAAACCGCGACCTGATAGAACCGATGCTGATAAGACAGTGCGGCCAATATAAGTTTTAATGTTAATAGTGCACGATGTTTCCACCACTTTCGTATCACAGCTTCGATATGAGCTCTCGTTTACAGCAGCCCAAACAGGTACGGTCTCATTAGTTTCTCCTTTTTTTTTTATAAATGTGAGATGGTAGCTTGCAAGTTCGAAGTTCTCAAACTGTGCATTAGATTGGTGTCAAAGCGCTGCTTGGTAAGGATCTAACTAATACCTTTGTTACACGGGCGCCTAAATGTCGTTGAGCCAACGATAGTTGGCCACCCCCATTTGTCATTCAGCCCAACTGAGTTGGCCAGTGCTACGCGGTACATGAGCCTCATGACCTCAGCTGAGCCGGACGTCATGTGACCCTAGAAACAGAAGCAGATGTTTTATGGTATACAGAAATAAAAAGCAGAGTGACAACATTTCTTGTCATTAGAAACATTTTAGTGCCAAAAAAAAAAACAAAAAAAAACACGAAGACAATATTAAGAAAAAATATTAATAGCTTCTATATTTGGGGAAAAACACGGAAATCGTCGTCATTTGGCCTCCAGGATCTCGAATATCGAGATTATTTTTTTTCAAGATGATGTACGGAGGCAGCAGAAAATAATCTTCAAAGTACCGCTAAAGTCCCTCCTCCCGGGAGCGTGGCGTCATATCCGGAGCTTTCCGAATCTTCACTCTCGCGTATCTTCAGCGCCTATCAAAGCTATGCACGCGCACTCTCGCTATTTTGAAAAATGTAAAAAAAAAAAAGACGTCCCGACTGGTGTCAGTGCTGGGGAATATAGAATGTATTGACTGGGGGCCATGTCTGTGTGCGCGGCATGCTGAGCGTGAGCTCAAGACGAGCTTCCGCAGTTATGATTCCGAATTCGAACGCCGCGAGATTTGACGCTCTCGCTTTGTGCTCCGACTAATCCATCGAAATTTTCCGACTGGTGAGCCATCCACCGGAAATATGGACTTCATCGTGGCCCGAATTCTTCCAGCCTCACTTTGACACCTAAACAATCATCGCTGAGTCTACATTTTTGTATAAACGACCATCTTCATCTTCGAGACAGCGGCGGCGGCGGCGGCGGCAGCGACGGCGTCGTTAAGTATCGTTAAGCTTCTAGCCCTGCGCGGCCTTCCGCTATGACGGACGCCACGTCGGAGGCGTCAACGCTGCCACCACCTGCCGCATCCCTCTTCGAACAATACTCAGACGTCGCAAGCATCGACAACGACTCGAACTCAACCCCCCCCCCCCCCCTCCCCCTCTAAAATAAAAATCTCCATCCAGATATGGATCACGGATTGATCACGAATCTGGCGGTACCGATGCACATAGCACAGCTCATTATGGCACACACAAAGCAAGAGGCACCCCCACCTCACCAACAGTCCGGGCAACCACAGCAAACAATCCAAAGCCAAACATTGACACCCGAGCTAACTTCAAACCTCCCCCATATGGCAGAATGGGGACGTCGATCTCCACCACCTAAATCACCGGCACACCAACAAAGCGAGTATACGACGCGATGGTCACCGCTCCGACCGGCCACCTACCGCATCCAGCCAGAGATCCTACAACAGAGGCTTCATCGTTGACTGTGGCGTCTACGCCACCGCCAGCAGAACCCCCCAAAACACTAACACTGCCGACGCTAGCAGGTACTCCCCCTCTACCACCAGCTCTCCGTCCCCCTTCCCATCCCACATTACCCATTCCTGCCCCTTCTCTAGATCTCCCCATTATCAGCAACGCATTGACAAGAAATTTGTATTTATCGAGGAAGGATTGGCCCCATGTGAGTAACAGATCGCCCAACTCACCCAACGCATATGATGAACCCGTAAAACAAGGTGCTGAACATCTCAGGCATAGGCGACCCCCTTGTTTCCCGCATTGACAACCTCACGAAGGTGGTCCCTTCTGTAGAGAAGACCCTATAGTAGCGCTCACATTAAAGTCCACCCCCATGGAGGCCCAGTCACAATCCTTTAAAACACCTCGATCCCCCGAACCCACAGAACACAGCGACCCTCTTCCGTAACCACATCTCACACACCCGCCTAACCACGACACCGTAATGGTCAAAAATACTGCATGCCTTGTCATACAATGGACCTGCCGGAGCTTCAAAACCAATCGTACTCCCCTTCAACAATGGTCTCTTACCCTCGATTCCAAACGCCAGATTCTGCTTCTCCAGGAAACACGTCACGCGGTAAATGTCCCAGGCTACCGAATTTTACACGCTGACCCTAACGAGGCCCCCTTAGTCTCCACAAACATCCGGCGAGATCTCCAGTACAAACCGCGGGACATCGCTTCTTCACTTTCAGATAATCTAGCGGCATGCGTTTATTATCCCTCCCATACGCAGAAACCCAGCTGTTTTCTCAAATTTTACAACCCTCCCCCCCCTAAAGAACATCGTTTATTCAAGCAGCTATTTTACTTCGTTGCGGAGTTGACATCCACATACGAGGTCCTCCTGGGGGGAGATTTTAATGATTCGAATGTCATATGAGGATACCCGTCCACTCTCCGCCTATGCGGAATCTTACATTCTTACATTTCACAGCACCACTTCTTCATTTCTAGCAATACCGACCTCCCCACAGTAGAGGGCACTGGTCGGCAACAATCTACTTCTCCGAACCTCACGTTACTCCCGGGTCGAATCGAAGGTACCTTGACCCACCCTCGGGAAAGGATCTTCCGTGATCCTTTTATCTTTCTGTAAAACTTACCACCTCCATACGCCTCCGAGGAGTCTCCATTAAGCACACCAACTGGAACACTTTTCGTACCATCTTGGCCTCCTCTGAGAACCAGTCAGACTCATATGAGTACTGGATACGCTCAAGAAAGCAAGCTCAAGCACACCCCACTAAAACAGAAAACACAACAACCCCTTCAATGCAACCTGATCCTTACATGATGCGCTTCAGGAAACGACGCAAACGTATTTTGAAACGCATCAGCCAACAGCCCCTTAATCATAAACTTCGAGAACGATGAGACGACCTCAAAATTGGCATCAGTAAGCACTGTAACGTCTTAAATATATCGAAGTGGAATAACGTGTGAAAAAATCAATAAAACCCTCCCCGAAATTATCACATGGATCCTACTACGATCCTTGCTAGGACCCCACCCATTTCCCATACCCACCATACCTAAATATTTCACTTTTTAGGGCTCCATATAGCTGACTCGGACATTACATGATTTGTACATCCCGACGCCACTTCCATTGAACTACCCATCCTACACAGGCCCTTAAAATTTCAACTTAAATCGTACCTTCACCCTAGCAGAACTGGACTGGGCCTTGACACAAAGCCTATAAAAATCAGCTCCCCGGGAGAATGGTGTTACGTATACGCTACTCCGCAACCTCCCCGAGGAGGTAAAAGAAAACATTCTAGCTCACATCAATACACACTGGTCGGAGGGCACCTTACCACAAGATTGCAAATCCTATATTATCCCCATCATACCTAAACCGGGCAAACCTCTCTCACTCAGCAACCTGCTCCCAATTTCCCTTACTTCTCGCGTGGGAAAGACGACGGGGCGGATGGTCCTGGACCGCTCCTAGGGCCATCTGGAAGTCACCCCGTTTTTTTCTCATACACTAATTGGATTCCGCCCCCATGTATCCACCCAAGATATCTTGCTTCTCCGTCAGCATACGTTTTATCGCCACCTTGTGCTCAAGTGCACGCCCTTGTCACTATTGATGTTCGTAAAACATTCGATTACGTCGGCCACGACCACTTACGTTCCCCAGTTCGAGAAACAGGCTGCAGACACAAACTATGCACATACATCCACAACTCCCTCAAAAATCGCACAGCCAGCTTTAGTGTAGCTGAAGGGGCGTCCCCATCAATCACGCTCACACGCGACACCCCACAAGGGGCTGTGCTTTCCCCTACCCTCTTTCATCTCGGTATGGCTCAGGTGGCCCGTCGTCTCTAACGAATCCCCCATCTGTCACAAATCTACGCGGACGATCTCACCCTCTGGTGCACCCACGGTTCACTTGGGAAAGTGGAGTCAACTTTGCCGCAGGGACTGGACAGCATAAGTGAATACCTCGCACAAGCAGCGCTTCAACCTGCCCCAGACAAATCAGAACTGATTCTTGCTGCACATACCCAATATCAGCGCTCTGTTAATCATCACGTATCTCTACGCATCGGCCAACACCCCATCCCGAGGTCTACTCTTCAAAAATTCTGGGCGTACATTTACAGGAGAGGACACATCATGCCAATGTCAATTCAGCCATAAACACATGCCGCTCGGCAACTTACCTGGTACGCAAAGTGGTCAACAAGCATGCAGGTCTTTATAGACCGGCACGCGGCCCTGACGTCACGCAGCTGCGGTGGCGCTGTCGACGGCACTGCGCAGGCGCAGATGCTTCACTTCACGCGAATTCGGTTTCTGCGCACGCGCAGTGCCCACACCTGGTGTGTGCAAAGAGGGCTTGTTTGTAAACAGCGTGTCGGTCTATAAAAACCAAACGAGCCAACCATTGGTCACGCATTATCTCTCAATAAGATTCTCCACTTTATACCATATTTTACACTCACCCAACTACCAAACTCTCATCACCATTGAACACCCCACACACGGCCTCCCTAAACCTTTCCATCGGCACCTCCAACCACAAACTCTACGACACGGGACAACTTCTCCACCTCACGTGTTCCTGCACCTACTCCGGGATAGACAAATAGCCCGTCTCTCGGGAACACAGTGGGGTAGATGGATTCTGGAAGAGGCCGGGGGGAGGGATCGGTGACCGAGCGGGCTAGCGCACAGCAGCTCGGAGCACGTGGAGCGAAAGCTCGCGCTGCAGAACCCAGAGATCCTGGGCTCAATCCCCACCCCTGCCCGTTTTGATCTGGATGAGCATCGTACCGGCGTGCGGTCGTGTATCACTACTGCGCGGTGCACGTTGAAGACCCCAGGCTAGCGGTAGTCCTGAATTAAGGTGGCGATGGAGGCGAGTTGGTTCATGACTTAAGAAATTGGGAACAGCGCGCAAAAAAAGACGAGGACAACGAGAGTAGAGCACAGGACTGCACTGGCTAAATTGCTCATCTACAGCGAGTGACGCGTCGCAACTTTGAAATGGCTGACCAACTACTCGCTGTATAAATATCCACACAACCCCAATTAATATTGTTATTCTGGAACAGGCAGGACTTCCTTTCATTGACCTCCCCTTAAATATATCCACCCAACCCCTACCCTCCATCCTGCGCTTTGTCCCTGTACCTCGCCACATGTCTCCGGACATAGACGACGTACGCAGGAGGACGTAGCTGGCCATCACAATTCATAAATTCACGCACAAATCATAGCTTATTCTGATGCGTCTTTCTCCAGGACAGGAGCCACGGGAACTGCGGCATACGCAACCTACATACCCATATCCCCAACCCCCCAAGTTCACATCGGCGGTTCATATAGCAGCCCCCCAATGCCATCACACTAGAATTAGTTCCCATCATACATGCAATACAAGATTTTGTTTAACTGCCTCCCACATAACAATATACGATCTATACGAACTCCCAGGCTGCCATTTGCTCCTTGCAGCAGCGCAGCATCCCCCAAGATCTTCGTGCAGACCTTAAGGCAGCTCTACACACACTTCACTTATACTCGGTAACCATTCGGTGAGTCGAAGGTCATGCAGGGATTGCAGGTAATGAGCTGGTTCGTCAACTTTCCCGCGAAATGCATATCCGGGCACTTGTGATCCCCTGACTTAGACCCCCGACAAGCGATGCGGCTTTAATCTGCAAACGCTCAATCAAATCTCACCATAAACAGCTTCGTAACTCTCAGCAACGCCTACCTCGGCCCCACACTAACATCGATGTCACGGAAACCAATATTTTTAGAAAGACCCAAACAAAGACCCTTCTTACTCCCAATAGGCTATACCACGTTCGACGTCGTTCTGATTCTCCTGCTCTAACTGTCCCTCCCAATACGCCAATCTAGAACATTGCCTTATAGTGTGCCCGGTTTCTGTATCTACCCCATTCCTCCGTAATCCTCCTCCCGCTTCCTGGAGTTCCAAGCTAGTGTCCGAGCAACTAGAAGCTCAAACTGCCTTGGTCTACCTTGCCAAAGACACTTCGAACACTTAATTTGCGTTGTTCAATAGAGTGCATTATCTCTCTCCCTCTCTCTTTCTCTTCGCAGTTATTTTGCAACGTGCATTTCGCACCGTCAAGATACCCGATCTTAGCAGGCTAATAATATGAGCTCGTTCTCAGCATGCGCTATAAACATCGTCCTCAAATATGGCGTCCCGTAAATCTCCTCTATACCGGACAAGCTTTCAGTTGCACGCACTGCCCTCACAGTGACACACGTGTGGCGGCCGAAAGATCTGGGTAGGACGTAACGAGTGGCCAGAGGTTTCTCGCGTTTTCTCGTGTTTATTTGCACCTTCTTGGAAAACGAAAATGATATTCAGGCTCACGAAATAAAAATACTCGAGACTTCACCTCTAACTCGTTTTTTTTTTTTCTTCTTTTGTTCTGATGCGGCGAAGACGCATGATAGAACACAGTTTGCTCGCCGTACATTTTTGACCTTCAGTATACGCGCCTTTAGGAGCACTCGCACGCTCGTAGTGTGTCTCGACTGGCAAGCCTAAATTCACGCCGCAGCGTTTGAAAACGTTTGATTACAAAACACTCTGAGAGTCAAGGTACGACAGATCCAACAACGAAACAAGAGGCTGCAAAGAAGGCTGCAACGGCAGCGTCAGATGAGGACTGTTGCTCAAGTAGTTAGAGTATCCGCGTTCATGTGTGTCCGGCCGTCGCTGCACTCGTTGAGGCCCAGCTTAGGATGAGGGATGTAAGCGGGTTCGGTCGAGGATGGTGCAGTCAGAACAAGGCTTTGGCTTTGTGCCTCTTTTTCATGACCCAAAAGGCTGTAAGTATTGTAGGCGAGTGCTGAGGTTGTCACCAGTCCGATCACTGCAGCTGTGGCTTCAGTGTGTTCCACTGAGAGTTGGATTTTACCCCGACATTTTCGAGCGGGTAAAGAGGCGAGCAACTTCCTTTTCACGAGCCCATCGGGCCGGCGGCATAATCTTTGATGAGATGCACATTAAAAAAGAGGCCTCAGACAACCAATCATCTGACAGGTTCGAAGGGCTTGAATAGCATGTTAATGGTACGCACGATGCAAACCTGTCAAACACGGCTGTCGTGTTTCTAGAAAAAAAGAATCCGTACACCATGGAAGCAGCCACTTTGCTACTTTTTTGCTCATAAGGGCACGACTACCATTGTCCTACAGGATCTTCTCTACCGGTGCCACAGCGTCCTTGTGGATGTTGGCCTGGAGCCAGTAGCTGTGGTATGGGATCAGGGGAGCCAGAACGCCTCTCTTTTTTCACGCCTTGTAATGTCTGAGAAGCCTTACATATGTGTCAATGGCAAAAATCTCTTTTTCCTTTTTCATGCTCTGCACCTGCTGAAGTGCCTCAGAAACATGTTATTTAAGTATTACTTCAATGTTTGTGATGACGTAGTGAAAACCTCGCACATAAAGGAAGCTCATGAAAAGGACCGGACACTTGAGATCCGTTCTAAGCCCAAGCTGAACGAGAAGCACTTTAATTTGACGTTCTGCTAAAAGATTTCGGTGAAACTAGCGGCCGAAGTTTTTAGCAACCACTGTGCTGCTGCAATGTATGCCTTTTTAACGTTCCAGCAATTGCCAGCTGCTGCTATTCACACAGCGATATTCATTGAAAAAAGCGACCGTCTCTTTGACAACCTAGATAGCTCGCACAAATTTTCCAAGACGCCCTTTTCCTCTGCACTGCATAATGGCTCAATCCATGAGCAGTTTTTCAAAGAAAGCATTGAAGTTTTTGAATTCCTGCAAGGGCACTCGAATGTAGAAGGCAGCCAAACTGCATTCGTGGCTTCTGCCTGACAATGAGGTCTCTGAGGATGCTCTGCGATCACCTCACAATTAATTATGGTTTTACCTAGCTTTTAACCCGCCACTTGAACTACTGTAAGTGCTACTGTATTTGAGTGTGAAAGGCGCTGCTGACTCGGACTTTGGAAACCTGTCAGTTCCCTTCCCTTCTTTCACATCATCGTTGAAGCTTGAAGTTGATGCATCGAGCATCAACAACCTCATTTGAAAGGAGGGCATAGGACGTACTCTTTGTGTACTTTTTTTATCAGGAGGTCCAAACGTATCTTGCTGTGTGTAACCACGATGTGTATGACAATTTGTTTTCAGTGTTTGCTAAAGTCGAACTACACTGGTTTGCACGGAAAAAAATACACTGAACTCGTTGATGCATCAGCAAAGTGTAAAGCTAGGCAACAAGTGCAAAGGCTAAGCACGTGAGACAACACAGAGTACATTTTCAAAGCAGTATATTTGCTTTTCTAGCCTTTCGTATGGTGTAAAACACCTTATTTTCGTGGTCTTAATATTTCGTATTGTGTCTCTTTCGAGAAAATCTGCCGGGCGCAAAATTTCGCGATCAAGAGCGATATTTAATGCCTTCATATCCATGGATGACTCTTTTTTTTTCGATTTTTATCAAATTGTGAAATTCACGAAAAAATAGGTTATCGCGAAAATTAAGGTGCTTACAGTGTTTTAGGTTACAGACTGCTCATGCGGTTTTGTCACTGATTCAAACCTCTGGTTTTTGAGGTCCAAGAAACACTGGCCTATGCCGTGCAGCGTACTGGAGGGCTCTAAAATAATCTATGCGGGCACGGAAGACTCCAGAGTACGCAGCACCATCGTACGCAAGTTCAAAAGTTTTCTGGATGATTGTACCTTGCCCAAGAACGGCAAAAAAACAGCTCTTATGTTTTCTGCTTTTTCTTAAGTGTTGAACACAGCTTTCCTCGAAACAGTTTAAAATGTGGGATAGTGAAGGCTGTCTATAAACTGACAATGCCGACACAACAGGCAGCCCATTGTACATACAGTGTGTTATGTGTCACCCTGTCATAATGTGATTTATGTATTCATCTACTAGTTTTCTTCTACCTTAAAACTAGATACTGATTGTATGCTTCTGATGAGTGTCCTGGTTGAGTGGTTGTAAGCAGTTGTATGTGAATAAAATGTTAGTGCAACATTCGACTTGCATTAGAATTACTGTCGTGTGACTTTAACGCTAACACACTCGAGCAACGGTATTGTTATCCACTTTTTTGTGAGGTCAGTCACCTTTAAGCCGCTCCCATATTACTGAAAAACCTGAAGGAAAAAGCAAAACGCTGTTCTTTCAAAGAAGTTCTGTGGGATGAAAAAAAAAAAAGATTCTCGAAGCGATTTGCCTAAAAAAGGCGGCTGCGTAAAAGAAAACGATTTTTGCGCAGAATTAAGGGTCCAAGCGAGATGGTGTAGATTCAACAAAACGAATCAACAAACAAAAGAAAACAGAAAAAAAACCGAGACTTTAGGCAAGAAGGACGACGCACAAAAAAGTTTCAAACGTAGCTTGGCACAGCTTTGAGACTTTTTAGTGTGACTAAAAGCTTTGTTTGAGACTTTTTATAAACCGTGATTGCAGGCAAAAACGACGATCGCCCTTTTTTTCTGCAGTCCCAGTTTCTAGAAAGTCTCAAAGCTTTTTAGTCACACTAAACGATCGTCTTTTTTTCCTGCAGTCCCGGTTTCTTGTACTATTTGATTTTCGCGCAGAAAAGCACACCAAAGTGACGTCACGTTTTTCGTTTTATTTTTTTTCGGAAGTGACGTCATTTCCTGTTAATTTTTGGTTCCGCCGGAAATGCTATCACGACACATAGATGGCACTAGCGAAGCCACATGAGCCGCCATTTTTTCGACACGTGGGCTTCTATGGAAGCTTCGCTACCATATGTACCTATACCTTGACCGGGATATATAACTTTTTTTTTTTTTTTTAGCGTTGCTTGAATGGCTTCCCTTGGATCGTAGCCTAGATTGCGGTCGCACTAAATGTGAAGCAAAGTGGAGAGACCATTCCAGAAATCGCTCTCTCAAAGCTGCCATCTTTGTCTTCTGGGCTGTGAGCACACATTCTAGGCACGCGCAGAATCACTCTTGGGCGAAATATCGGACGTCCGCGAACGCGTCCACAGCTTCAGTAAGTCGGCATTTTTCGGTCGTGTGCACGATAAGCGCTGGGCGGGTGTATATAGAAGAGCATTCGCGTCAACGTTCACAATAATTTCTTTCCCGGTCTCGCACATTTTTGCGTCCGTATATAAGGCAATACATGTTTAATTACAATTTTCAAAAAAAAAAAGAAACACAAAATATAACATGTCTTTTAATGCGAAAGCAATAACTGTCGCACGGAGCGAAGCTAGCGTGTCTGTAACCATCTGCAGCAGCGAAACGGCAATTAAATTCCCATTGACCAAAGGCACAGCAACGCGCATGCTTCGTGACGGAAGCCGTCGGGGCGCTCAAGGTCAAAGCGGACGCGCCTCAGAAATAAAACGCAAAGAAAAGCACAGCAACGGAGATCCATCGTCGCGGAAGGCGTGGAGCCGGCGGAGTTCGCCGAGCCTGCGAGGTGGGGGAGCCTGATGCCACCGCCGGGGCGACTTGTGCAAAAGGAAGACGTGGCGCGCTGCTTGTAGGAATGCGCTGCGTGTAGGAATGCTTTCGCTTGCCTAATCGTAAGAAGTCTTAACTGCCTTTAGCCTATGCCTGAAGCTCGCGCAGTGTCTCGCGTTCGAACGCCGGACGCCAGCGTTCGGCGTTCGAACGCGTTCGAATAGTGAGTAGAGACGAAGGCAGCCAACCTTTGCATCTACCCACTAGTCTTTCGCCTCAGAGCTCGGCGCTCAGATGTCCCCTCGCGCTCTCTTCTCCTCCTCTCCCTTTGTTTCTCTCCGTATAGTCACCTCCAGGATGAGAACGGCATTGACGAGTTCCAGTTAGATGGCGCTGTGGCTGCTCATGGGCCTCGCGTGTGCAGGCAGAGCCAAAGCACGACGGAAGGCAACGAGTGAAAGCGAGAGACGCATTGCCGTTCTCATTCTTCTTTTTGTTTTCTCTACTAAGTCGGTTCGTTTCATCGTAGTCAACTTGAATCACTTCTTGGAACACTATGGCCAGGCTGCTTTTCCACCATAAACGCTCGTAACAACCGCGAGTTTTATTTTTGTTCGAAACTCGCGTTAATTCTTGTGGCCTTATTACACCAACAGCTATATTATGCATCTGTCTCTCCTTAACTGTTAGCAATAGTCGAACTACGTGGTATATTTTGGTCCTCGTAGCTCTCGCGCCGTAAAACTCCGATCGATCGATCGATTTGGCATCATTTTGTCCCGTAACTAAATATGAAAATTCAAGGAAATCTAACCTTCAACGGCACTAATTTTTCCCGCGTGCTTTCGACTACTTTTGAATTGAGAAGGTCGTCTTGATAAACATATGAGCTATACTTCCCGCCTCATTACTGTACATATACACGCGTTAGAATTGTCGAGGTGCAGCGCCATCCCACGCAGCGCTGGTAAGCGAGCAAACCGTCTGACCTGCAACAAAGTTTATAATTTTCTCTTTTATTTCAGAATAGAGAATGCAACCTTTCTCGTTATGCACGTTACCCCGCTCGACGCCGAGAATATAACTCCAAAAGTAGCCACGCTTCCCAACCCGAAAGATGATCTTGTACAGAAAAAGTTTATTTCTGATCCATTACACTGTGCCGTCAATTAAGAGTTTGCCATGCAAATGGAAGATATTGTGTACCGCTAAACGTTTCCGTTTGAAGTGTTTATTTTTACCCAAAAATAAAACGTATGTATTTTTTGTTTTGTTTTTATTGAGGCATGTTCAGCATGAATTAGATTCAAGCACGTGTCCCCTTTCTCGGAATCGTTACTATCCTTCGTTTCATCTCAAGTCCGTGCGCGAGCAATGTCAGGGGCACATGGGCCCCATCAACCTTCTTGGAAAGTGTTGGATGACGGCATTCTTTGTGTTCTTATGCATGTGTCTGCGCCAGGTGATCCAGTTCAGCGCGAAGAATACGTCGTGACGTTGCGATTTTACTGTGTGCGTGTGGGTTTGTGTTGCAATATACTTCGTCTCACCTACGATGGACTAAAGGCAAAAGCTACGCACCGACTGATCAAATTGCGAGCCACTTAGAAATTGTGCGGTATTTCGCTTTGATGCACGTATCGTTGCCCGCGTCTCGGATCACTGATGAGGGGACGGGTGGACAGTGGTTCGAATCGAAGAGCACGGATTGACTCAACAATTTTACATCGCAAATAAAGCCAAGACATATATGCCCTTTGCAGCGTCGAAGCCATAGAAATGATGCGGCGCTTTTGGATTCGAGCATCATTCGTCCACCTCTAATCAATGTTAAGCGTGTCATAGTATAGCGTAGAACGTGACTGGACCTGGCGGCCCGTGGCTTTGACCTTTAGTCCATCGTAGGATGAGACGAAGTATAGTTGTTGACTCCACTCGGTGCGTGTGTGTGCAGAAGAA
The DNA here is from genome assembly GCA_013358835.2 of Ixodes persulcatus. Classification (NCBI taxonomy): domain Eukaryota; kingdom Metazoa; phylum Arthropoda; class Arachnida; order Ixodida; family Ixodidae; genus Ixodes; species Ixodes persulcatus. The sequence goes on from JABSTQ010005206.1 coordinate 57,299, forward strand.
AGAGGGGGGGGGGGGGCGACCCCCCCCCCCCCCCCCGTCTCTTTTCTGCCATCTCTTGCTCTGACGTTACGTACAGTGTGCTCAACTGTTAAACATAACGCGGGAGCGGTGGCCGAAACTGATATCAGAGCTGTCTAGCGATTAAATCAATGATGCGGCAGAGAATAAGGCGGCTCTTCTTGCGATTGTCGCCACTCCCCGATACAATTATCGCATGACCTCCTCGTTTCTTTTTTTTATAATCCACGCTTTAAATTTTTACTTGTTTGTTTTGTTGTTTTTATTTTAGTCACACCTACGCATTTACCATGCGGGGCTACCATATCTGGGTGATCTCGCAGTGTCTCTGATAAAGGTCACCTTCTTTAAGCAACAAAAACACAAAATAAAAAAGCGGCATTTTTTTTTTTTGCCGAGTCACGTATCGGGGATTGTTTCGAAGCTGGGAGTGTAACTCGTGAAAACAACAGCGTCATAAGTTGCCAAAGTGAGCCGGTAGATGACGCATGCCGTCTCTCCGGCCACCGCTCCCGCGTTCTATTTAACAGTTGAGTACACTGTACTTTCACTTTCAGGACAAATACTTAGCAAGTCTTAGCGGGGATGTGAGCAAGTTCAAGTTTTGCGCCATGCTCACTGCGAGTGTTTTCAAAGGGTCGGACGGTGCACTGTTGGAAAAACCAGGAGACCCAGTAAAGAATCTTGTCTCTGTGCCCGTACAAAAAGTGAGCTATTGCTTTTTCTGTAGCAGCTTGCCTCCCATGAACTAAGTATTTTAAATACGTGTTAAGGCCCAAACGCACATTTGTGTTTGAGTTCGTTTGCCTGCGCAGCGTCAAGAAACGGAAGCGAGTCACCGGCACATCTGTGCTTCGCATGAAGCGCGGAATCCAACTCAAGGAGTAGCTTGGCATTCGACATATGTAGCAGAGATGTGATTTCTCGCAGCCGCAACGAAGTCAAACGCACTCAAACGCTCTCAAACGCAACCGTTGGTAAGGACCTTCAAAAATCACTGGCTGGTATGGTCCTGCTAGCTAAGACAAAAATCTAAAGAAAAGAAAATTATATTATGTTTAGTAGTTTGTACACTAAATGTCTCTCTGCCACCTAACGTACTCAGTAAATGTAGACATTATTCCAAGAAAACTTGCTTTAGATATTCTCAGTACTCTTTCTTTAATTTTGTGCCTTCCCAAAAAATAATACAAAACAAAAAACACTTCATGAACGTGCGGACTGGCATGCCAATCGCTCTCGAGAAGTAGGACGATTAACAATTAGTTTGCACGGAGGAGTTCACGCTCGAGCTAAGCTCTCGTTATGCGTTAATACTAAGTGCTAAGCTTTTTTTTTTTGTTTCTAGGATATATGCAACACATCGTCAGTGCTCGACCCTACGGCAATGGCTTGGTACAGCGTCGTCGGGTCCGACTTCTACGGATACGATAACCCGACCACGATTGCCACAAAAGTATGAACCGCGAGAGTAGTAGCAACGTTGATATCCAAATGTACGGCCGGATTGTTTGGGCGAAATATTCGGTCAACATTCGTTAAAAATAATGTTTTTTTTTTGCTATACTCTGTTTTAATCTAAGTCCTACGCAATCAAGCCGCTCCAAAAGTGCGGCGTCATGGCGCTGGTCGCTTTTCTGCGTTTTCTGTCAGCGGCCAAACCAATCACGCAGATGAAATATTACGCTGACATTTATCGTGCTGACAAAGACGAGGGACGCATACTGTGCTCTGCACAAACCCAACAAAGGCACTATTTTTATTATATTTTTTTTACAGTCACTTTAAGTATTTTTTATCTTATTTCCACGGTAAATTTATATAAAAAAAAACCTGGGTTGCGTAAAAAAATAAATAATACTAATTGGGTAAAGCTTCCGGCGTGTCGCTCATTCGTGACGGTCTCTCGTGACAGTTGCATCGTAGTAAAACGACCCCTAAAACACATTCGGCGTTAAAAGCGCCGAGTCACGGCGCCTACGCTCCGAGTGATTGGTTTCTAGCCGGTGACAGCAGAGACGCAAGGACGACGATTGTCGTGACAGTGCAATTTTGGGCGCTGCTTTCATCGGCTTTGTCGAGTCGTGCAGTGTGGGCTGCGTGGCAGACTTTCGCCTCATTCACACAGACGGTTGAACCGCAATCGCGAAGCGGTTATTATCTGCTCGGATATTCAGTTTAAAGTCCCTTAATACTTCTTTTACAAGTCACGACAACCAATCCAAATGCAAATCCCAATCCGCTGGAACAAAATGGCGTCATTCAGTTCAGACCTCTGCTGTGCGCCGCCATTGGCTTCCTAAAACCTGCACCGTCACGAAGTCGGCGCATCAAAGAATGTCGCTAATTGTAGGAAGGTCTTATCTCGGGGCTTTTTATTCAGTGCAGTTTCAAGCGCGTTCGATGATGAAAACGAGCGCATTCGCGTCGGGGTTGCGATTCGAATGCCGGCGTGATTGCAGCATTCAGCCGGGGTCACAGCACGTCACACAGAAGACAGTCTGCAAACACGCGTCACCGCAACAGACCCCTTCCGAAAGTCACGCCCCAATCATAGAAGGTCGGAACCCCTGCACAATGGCGGAACGACTGCATCGAGGAACGTGCGAGTCGTTCCTTAAGATTTATTTATTTATTTCTACATACTGCTGCCCCGTCGGTGCTATTGCAGGAGAGGGGGGGGGGGATCACAATTCAATATTGGATAAGGCAGAAAAAAAACATAAAACATCGTAAAATAAGGTCAACCACTGTCAACCGCACACAGACACGCGTCTGGAGGTAATTGAACAGATGTTCATTACCTCCGAACGAATATCCGTGTGCGGTTGACAGTGGCTGACCTTATTTTACGATGTTTTTTTTTTTTTTTTTTTTTTTTGTCTTATCTAATATTGGATTGTGATTCCCCTTGCTCCTGCAATAGCACCGACGGGGCTGCAGTATGTAGAAATAAATGTTACCGGGTTGCAGATTCCAATGCTTAATTGATCTAGGGAAGAAAATGTATTTAAACATGTCGGTACGTCCATAAAACGGTGAAATGTTTTGGTCGTGGTGGCTCCTTGTTGATGACGCTATGTGAAACCTTACATATGGGTCTAATGAGGTGAGACGTGGCGAGTTAACCAGACCGTATAGGACTATAGGACTTTAAGACTCTCAGTGTGACGTCTATTGGAAAGTGGACTTAAGCTTAGAGCAGGGAGGTTAGAGGATGGCGAAAAATCTCTGTCGTAGCGACGGACAATAAAACGTACTGCTCTTTTCTGGACTGATTGAGTTTTATTAATATCAGATTGTTTCCAGGGATTCCAAATGATTGAACAATATTAGAGGATAGGGCGTATTAGTGTTTTATAACTTAGAAGTTTGGTTTCTTGCGGGGCAACACGTAGGGTCCGTTATAGATAGCATAGTTTCTTAAGTGCTTTATTACACGTGGAATTGATGTGCCCTGACCAAGACATGTCTTGCGAGAAAAGCAGACCAAGGTACTTGCATTCAGAAACGTTTTGCCATGTGTAGCAATTGAATGAATATGTGAACATGGAAGGGAACGTACGCTTAGAAAAAGACATTAGGACGGTTTTGTAAAAGTTTATGGTTATTTTCAGGTGTTACACCAGGTGCAGAAGCTTGCAAATGAACTGTTAAGAAAGTTATTGTTTTCAGGGGAGTTAATCGTGTGATAAAGGACGCAGACGTCAGCGTAAAGACGTATTTTAGTGGCGATGTTCCGTGGAAAATCGTTGATGAAGAGCAAGAAAAGAAGCGGACCGAGAACAGAGGCTTGTGGGACACCTCATGACACATCGGTAATAGAAGATTTAAACGAGGTAAACATACATACTCTGAGCGATTGGAAAGAAACCTTGACATCCAGTTAACGAGAGAAGGGTTGTTTAGGATCACATTAAGTTTTTACAAAAGGTTAGAGTGAGGAACTGTATCGAAGGCTTTAGATAGGTCTATGAATATTGCATCCACTTGGTTGCCAATGTCGAGAGACTGAGTGATCTGAATAAATTTAGTTAGTACTGACATTTTGCTGTAACCACGTCGAAACCAGTGTTGAAGATCACATAAATAGTTGTTAGCTTCAGGGAACACCATGATGTGTTTGTGGATTATGTTTCCTAATAATCTGCATAAATGAGCTGTTAAAGAAATTTTCCTGTAATTAGTTTGTCGCCGGATTTGTACAATGTAAGGACTTTTGCAAGCCACCAAGATGAGAGAACTGTTGCGGTTGACAGCGATTTCTGAATAATATTAGCGAGGTACCGACTAGTCCAAAGAGAATACCGAACAAGCAATGAATTAATAATGTTTTCAGGGCCAGGGCTCTTTTATTATCTTAATTTAACACCATGTTTTGCACGCCCTCATCACACACAGTTACATCACCAATTGTGGTCTGTGAATCAATAATTAAGAGAGGAATTTCGAATTTGTCCATTGTAAACACCGATTGGAAGTATTATTGAACGCAGTGGCGATTGTTAGTGGGTCGCTACTGGCTAAGTCATGAATTGTAAATGAGTCTGATGTCGAACTACCGGGTAGAATCGATTGCCAAAATTTGAGTGGGTTGCTTTTCATTAAGTTTTGCTTGTAACTCGGAGATAGAAGTCCTTCGCTGAGTTAGCTTGAAGTCGAAGTTCCTCCTTCGCTTCGTTAAACTGGACAATCTTCTCTGGATCAGCGGAATGTCTTACACACCGGAGTTTATTGACACAACGTGATAAATGCAATATCTTTCGCGTCAACCAAAGAAAGGAAATATTTTTTTTTATGTTTGGTAGGCACTAAACGCTAGATACAGAGTCCAACAATCTGTTCAAAAAAACTAACTGGACAATCCACATTCCTGGAGATAGTGAGCTGCTCGAAGCTGTCAAAGGAACCAATTAGTATGTCAATAATTGACACATCATCTGCGCGGTTAAAGTCGTGAATGGAATAAACAATACGCGTTTTTGCAACAGAACAGGTGATTGAAACCAAAACAGTCTTGTGGTCTTATATGCCATCAAACACCTCACAATTACAACCGTTTTAAAGAAAAGGTGAACTAATGAAAACCCACTCTAAGACTGACGTCTGTCTAGTACACTGCTGGACCACTTCTTCTGGACCAAATGACAACGAAACGTTTAGCAACTCCCTACATATTGGAGCATCGTAGCCGGTAACTGATAAAAAAGACCACTGAATGCCAGGCAGATTAAAATTGCCCATACAGATTAGGTTTGAGGAATATAAATTGTGCATGTGCATAGAGTCACATACGTGTGTCTGATTGGTAGGGGAACCACGCGGACGGTAAACGACGGCAAGTACTATAGACACACTTTCAAAGTAAAGCTTGCGTCATACGTATTCAATTCTGGAAGGTCCTTGAATCACAGAGAACTTTATGTCGGACCGTAAGAGAATAAAATACCAACACCACCGCCTCTACCGCGATTTCTATAGCCTCTAATCACACACAAACCCGGTGGTGTTACTTCGGTATCGTATACGCCGTCAGGTAACCATGTTTCCGTGACGCCAACAACGTGATCGGAGTAGGAGGAAACTAGCGAGGGAAAGTTAAGAAATTTCTTTATTAAGCTTCTAGCTTAACATTCATTACACGAAGGTCTTGGCACCCACGCCTGAGCCAACAAGTACTGGTTGAAGTCGCTGCAACGGTAGCCTCAGGAGTGCGTTTAGTACACTTCACTAATGCGTTGGTGGCATCATCCCAATTATATCTAAAGTTATCACTAAATACGTGGTCAAAACGGAAGCGGACACTAGAGCCATTGTTCCGAAAAGAAGTGGACGCGTCCCACATTTTTTTTTCGAATTGAACGCACGTAAGGGGAGAAATCTTCCGATATACGAAACTCCGAGCCTTTAAGCATGACGCAGCTCTTCAGGACACAACATCTTTAACGGAAATCTAATAACCTTCATAATGACGGGGCGTGAACGACCGTCCTGACCTCTACCAAGTTTATGGCACCTTTCAATTCGCGGGTAGTCCATTGCCAGTTTCTCAGAGAAAAACTTTTGAGACATTGGACATCAGCACTTCATTACTTTCATTACCTTCTTCTGAGAGTCCGTGCAATCTAAGATTGTTTCTGCAGGAATGGTTTTCTAAGTCGTCATTTTTTTAACGAGCCTATTTACCACATCAGTGAGTGATTTAAACTCAGTGAGCAAACTAACACCAGGGCCGGCTTGCTAGAAGCAGCGTCTCAGCTGAGACTGGGTGAAAGAAAGCACTGCCAAAGCCAGCGCACGAGCTGAGCGGGACTCAAACTGCGTCTCAAGACGCTCGCGCGCCTCAGCCTTTGCAGTGCTTTCTTTCACCCAGCCTCAGCTGAGACTCTGGTCTAGCAAGCCGGCCCAGGTGTACTAGAGTCACCAGACGTACTAGGCAAGGACTCAAGAGCAGCCACACGTGACACAAGAGCATCAAATCGAGAGTTCACAGATAGGTTAAATAACTTGATCTCGGAAATATCTTCAGCCAGTTTCCTCTGACCTCTGAGCACTTGAGCAAACATGTTCGCAACCGTGGGCTGGTCGCCAGCATCTGCAGAATCGCCATCACTACCACTACCATCTGCGGCCGTGGAGTGCTCGGTGGTCGAATTGCGTCTAGATCGGGTGTTGCGCCCCGGGTTAGCTTGGTCATTCTTGTTCGTATTATTCGGTCCTGGGTTGGCCTTGACATCGCCGCTCAAGAGAAGGCCACTCTAGCAAAGTACTATACCTGTTTTCACCTCAAGAAAAAAGTACGTTTTGCGCATTGTTCCTACGCGGCGCGAAATAGTTCTCACGAGATTCGGTTGTCGGGGGAAAAAGCGATGCCTTTGACGGTTGGAACGTGTACATCTTGATAAGATAACATATATCTAATCTAAAATTCACCTACATATGCCTTCATTATCCACATAAAGGGGGAAATTAGTAATGTTCCGCGAGGAGCCGGACTTGTTTTACTTCGGTTCTTAAGGTGAAAACAGGTATAGTTCATAGAAAACGTCAACGAAACAAAGGGGGTGGGCAAGGAAACAGCAGCAGGAGGCGGCAATCAAAGCGGACACAATAAGCGTTTTCAAGATAACACACCTGCGGAAAAACAGACAGCGATTGAGTATTGTTTCAGCGCTGCTGTCACCTTTCCCACTGAAGGCAAAACCAGCCGGAGGACGTTTTATATCCTTGTTGACTGGCGTCACGGTGCTTGCTCTGTCGAAGACTGGTCGATCCAGGGTGACGTCACCAAAGAGAATGACTTGCGAACGTCGGAGCGCTGCCAATATTTCGAGCCGACGAGCCAATCAAAAAGCGTCGAAAGTGCAACGTCCCTCTGCTCATTCCGTGGGTGTGTTTTCTCCAGTGTGCCCCAACGTCGACGTTCGGGTCCGCCATTGGGCAGGTATTGCACAGCTGCCAATGAAGGGCAGTATTTCAAAAGGGGTCTAAATCCGCGATTCGAATGCCGCGTGCCAAGTTCTCTCCTTGAACTCATCGCCACGCGACGTTCGAACACGTATCTCGCGTTGACCCGCTTTTGAATCTGCATGCAGACTGTCTTTTGTATGATGTATAGGCAGTGTGACCCCAACTTTAGATTAAAATGCAGTATATGGGCAGAAATCGAGGGAGAGGAGGAAAGGATAGCTCGAGGGGACGTCAGAACGCCGGGCCCTGGTTGGAAGGATTAGTGGGTAGACGCCGGGCTAGCCGCCTTGGTCTACGCTGCGCTCGTCCAAGGCGCTAGAACGCGGAACGCCGGCGTCCGCCCTTCGGCTTTTGCGTTTCAAGGCGTTCGACGAGTGTAGTGGAGACCAATGCCGCTAGCCTGGCGTCTACCCACTATTCTTTCCAACCAGGGCTCGGCGTTCTGATGTCGCCTCGCGCTATTCTTTCCTCCTCTCCCTCAGGTTTTGCTTGCATAGAAACAAAAATAGTGTTGTGACCGAACCCGTACTCGTCACCTTAAAAAGAAACTAAAAAGCTATGCATAGTTTATGTGTTTCGCGATGTATACTTCTTAGAAGCTATCGCGGTCAGGGAAAGAGAAAACGTTGCATTTTGGCATTTAAAACGCGATAAAACGTTATGTAACTTGAATGCAGGTATATATAGAGAGAGACAGCTTTAGAAACGCGGGGCGTGTAGACTCTGATCACAATATTTTCTTCGTGATTCGTCATTTGGCTTTCTCATCGGCCTATGCTGGAACCTTTTTGGCAGGACATGATGGTAAACCCGAGACAAGGGAAACGAAAAACACGAGGGAAGACAGAAAAAGAGCGAGCAACGTGTGTTCTTTTTTTTTTGTCTTCCTTCGCGTTATTTTTTTTTATTTCCCTACTCAAGTCTCAGGTTGACTGTCGTGTCCAACTTACACCAACTCGCCTGCACTTTAAACACTTGTTTTTTTTTTATTTGTAGGGTTCCGTGTTTTGCGTCATATCTGCCGATAAACGCCGAAACATAGCCCCCATCCCAGCCGGTTTCAATTAAATTGGGTGAAACTGAAAAACCAAAAATCATAAAACATAAATTTAATTCTTGAGAGTTTTATGGTTTGTTGTCCCGACAAAAACAGCCACCACAGAATCGTCCTCGAAACTGCTCCTTTCTTCAAAATTCCCCATCTCGTTCTTCTTTTGTCTACTTCGGGGCGCTTTTTAAGTACAGCGTGTACCTCCCCAAAAATTGTACTAAAAATTTATCACAAAAAAAAAACGACGTATCGCCGACCGCCCAATCTCCTCCAAAATGTAGCGCTAACGGTACAAACCAGATGCCAAAGCTTCAGAATTAACCGTCATTTCATTCAAAGGCTCTAAGTTATTTTCTAAAAGTTTCAACGGGAAAATGGGGCTCGTTTTTGACCGTTTTCGGAAACTGGCGCCTTTCAGCTGCATGTATTCAAAAGTTCGTTGGCCGCCATTTTCCCACAAAAGATTTAAAAAAAAAGATTGCCTATAAATTTAGATTCAAATAAAGGTTACTTCTGAAACTTTGGCATCTAGTTCAGACCGCGCTGCGTTTGGGCGGAGAGTGTGCGTTTGCGATGCGTCGTAAATTTTTGGATTTAAGAAAAAAAGCACAAAAAAACTCTTAGTGTAATTTTTTTTCTTGGGGGCGGGAGAGAGGGGGACGGATTCCACCATGTATTTGGGCCACGCGCATATTCTCCGGAGTTCGTCAACCCTACGCTGGTGCCCTGCTTTCGTTTATAGAATCCTCGATACAGTCCGACCTTTTATTTAGCTGGAACTGGGAACGGACACCTAAAAACACCGAATTCGTGGCAAGGAATAATTTTTAAACATCGAAAAACTCTGAACCCTATACTTGTTGCCTGCGGAACGATAAATAGATGCCCCGGACTGGTCACGCGCTTTGATATCATTTAATTGGATTGGTTTATTTGCACCATGTACCAATTAAGTACACGATACTGGGTGTGTCTGGAAAAAAAGCTGCCATAAAGGAAGCTCCGTTGAAGCCGCGTGTACCTGCGTTGACAGTTGCGCGGCGCAAGCTAAGGCAGAAAACCTACACACAGGTCTATTTTTACCGTTAAAAACAACCCTTAGAAATAGCATTAGCAAGAAAACAACAAATATATCGACATACATTACAAATAAACATAAGGATGCTCGTGGGTTAATAATAAACTCTTCCAGGATATGCATGCAACACTTTATATATATATATATACGGTGTCCAGATAACCTGTACCGAAATTCAAAGAAACATGCGCAGCGATTAGCGGGAAAGAATCCAACTGTATGTTATTAGCAAGCGTCTTACGAAAGTCCACCAAACTTTCGTAGTGCGCCTAGTTATTTAATGACTTAAAACTAACTAGTTAACTTTCTAGTTATTCGTTTTGAGGGGCCAGGTGGGAATTGGAAGCCCGCACGTCACGCTTGCAGTTTTATCAGACGCTGCTCCGTAGAAACCATGTCCATCTTCTCCCTGGCGTGCTGTCCGACACAGGGCTTCGCGGTAGCAGGTGCCCATGGTTGTCTTCGAAACCACAAACAGGAAGCCCTGTTTCGGGCAGCTCCCAGTGATAAGATGACCTTCCATTATTTTCCTCTTTGTTGTGGAGTTACTTTTTATACACGATCTTCTATAGACAACAGACGGGAAATTGAAAATACTTCATTGTTCCGGAAATTTTGTTGGGGTGGTGTTCGATATTGCACGAGTCGAACGTATAATTTCTAATCTCAAAGCTCGGCGCCGTGATATCACTGTACCGTCTGCGCAAGGAGCTGATGGTACAGTGGGGTTGGATATCTCACGTGATGCCTGATATATGGGGAGCCAAATGTTTTCTTGTAGGTTTGGCCCGCCGTCAGCCCTTTAGCCCCCCTCGGATGGTGCGGTGTCTCATCAACACATACGTCGGTCATCTCTGTGTCCAAATGACTGCTTGAGCTGCACGGGATAGCCTCGCAGTTCTTGTTGAATTACGAAGAGCAAATCAGGGTTTCTGAGCCGGAACCCCGCAAAAACCCGTTTCGAAAGGCATGCCCACTGTTGGAAGCTCCGGAAATCCTGCACAATGGCGGACTAAAACCGCAACGTCATGGCACGCTTTATGAGTTTGGTTGAACTAGAAGGCAAAGACGCACTCACAGAAAAAAAAGGTGACGAGAACAATGACGTTGCAATTTCGACGCTGTTTGATCGGCTGGTCGGCTCCTATAGCATTGACCGTGCTCCGACGTTCGCTATCTCAAGAAATGGCTTGCGTGTCCACGATGTCAGTCGTTCCGCCATTGTTTAGTGGCTTTCCGACCTTTTGAGAATCGGCACGTGACTTTCTAAAAGGGGTCTATTGCAAAAGAGCAAATCAGGGTTTCTGAGCCCGAATTCCGCAATCGCCCTTCGACAGTCCCCGCAGTAAACTATACTCCGTTTCAGTCTATAGATCTTTGCATCGCTTATCACCCGGGCGAAAGATGCTGAGTCACTCCGGCGTGGACGCATGCGCAGCTTGTGATATACCGCACAACAGTTCAACAACACATGCGTTCCACAGGCCTGCAGACAAAGATAGCAGCGCGCAGAAGGCGATTTTTGAGAAGGTCTATAGACCAGAGCCGACGCGACGATCCCATAGAGCCAAACAAGCAGCACCGAAAGTGCACTGTCAGGGCACTCGTCACCTTTGTGCGTTTTTGCTATCCTCCGACCAGAACCAATCACGCGCAGTGAATACCCAGCGACCCTCTGCTCTTTTGAGCGCGATCGGTTTAGCTGACGATCGCAAACGCCAAACGACGAGAGCCCCAGTGACGAAGTACTTTTGCTTTTGGCATCGCGTGATTGGTATCAACGGATCTTTAGGTGAAATAGATTATGCCCCTTCTTGTCGTGTTCATCCATAGCCTCCTATATACTGACAAAGCCTGGCAGAGCGCCACGAGAAGCGGCCGCCTAAATGGGAAAGGCGGAGCGGCAGACAACGGATGAAAGGAGGGCAACGTGACTGGCGCCCCGCTGCGGCGAGAGGCCGAAACACACTTCCCCCGAGCGAACAAGTGTGTTTCGGGTCCTTGCCGCTGCAAACACTGTGCGCTGACGTCCAGGTTCCTCGAGAAATGGCTGTTTAATGCTCTGTGCTACCAGATCCTCGCGATTCAAATTTACGACCGTGCACTTCATGGCTCCGTCGTCGAACTGCCAGGCTTTCTGAGTATAGAGGAGGCTATGGTTCATCTTTTGAAGGTATGTGTAACACGAGGTTCGAACACTAATGTGCGGAACGCGGTGAGCAAGCGTCCGAAAATGCCTCTCTGGCGCGTCGGAACGGAAGGTGTGGATGGCCAATCAGAGGGCAACTTAGAGAACGCCCAGGAAACACGCAATGACGAGGCAGGCAAGCGTGCGCCATCAATCGGTTGAGGTCGAGGGGAAACAAGAGCACGCGGCCATATCTGGCGGGTGCAGAAGCGCACCAGATGTGCAAGGAGCAGACGAACTTGCGCGTCGTATAAGCCCTTTGAGCAACGCAAACGGCACCTCGCCTTTCGAGTTGCTGACGAAGTTCCGTTACATTTTTATTTAACGCTTCACCTTGCTCAAACGGGTTGGAGATCTGCCACTCAAAAACAGGCACTGGGAACAGTCCGCTCTGACGCTCTGACCAGGACGAACGCTGGCTTGAACACCGTGCCAGAATCTCCTCGCTTCAACGCGTTCGTACAACAGTTACTGCCGCCGTTGAGGCACGAAGCTAGGATCAATGACGAAACAGTGTCTAAGCAACAAGCGTAGCGCAAGTGCCAAGTTTTACGTGACGTGGCGCGCCCAGTAAAAAACTAAAAAAAAAACCAAGCGTGTTTCCCATAGAGAAGCGTGGGAAACCGGGACCGGCACAGGTTGACATTTTCCGCATATTCAGGAGCCATCTGGTGTCACCGCTTGCAACGAAGGAGAGGACTTTATCTGGCAGCCGCGACGCGCGCAGTGTCCACACCTATCTACATATCTTACGTTGTGGTTGAGGTCAAGGGGATATAAAACACGTATGCGTATTTGGCGGGTAGATAAACGAGCCAGGTGTGCATGTAGCAGACAAACCTGCATGTCGTATAGCCCCTCGCGGGACACAAACGACGCAATGCCTTTCAACTCGCTGACAAACTCAGCAACATTATCTCTTCCGCTTTACCTTGCTCAAACGTGTTTTATAGCTGCTGCACAAAAAAGTACGCATTAACACGATAAAATAGATATCTATAGAGACTTAAATGCTTCTCAAAATTGATGAGGAAACTTGTGCGCGTGATCGACGAGAACGAGATGTCACGACAGTGTCGCTTTCAGGGCTGAAACGAAAGAAGGCAAGAGAGGACTGCGCCATATAGTCGTATTTGGTATTGACGCGACCAAAAACTTCAAACCTGAAATCAAAATCAATCCGCGCGATTACGAAAATTTTTGTTTTCAGATTTCAAGGGTAATGTCTGGGGAGCATTTTTTTTTATTTTTGGTTTCTATAAAAATATAATGTTGTGATGTCAGAAATATCTTAAGAAACCTGGGTTATTTATTCGCTCGTTCAACACAAATGCTCTCTCCTTTTTCCTAAATTTCAGGTAAGGAGTATACTGAAAGCACACACAACATTTTGTATTTTGATTTACAACGTCCATCATGATGACGTTGAAAACACCTGCGCCAGGGGAAGATTTCCGCTCACAACAGCCGTGAGGAAGGCCTTCGACAACACCTAGAGTCATCGGAGTCCGCATCGTTGGTAGATGTCAGTGTCTGTGTTTTGGTGAAAACTGGGCACATCTCAAAGCAGCACATGTTAAGGTGTATTTGAGACTCGTCCAGTATACCTTTCTTCTGCTGGCAAGCTGAAGGAAGGTATATTGGACGAGGTGTACAACGAATAAGGGTATACAAAGAAAAAAAACGGCTTGCGTGAAGATCGCCCGTATGAAGATTATAGTTCGATGTTAATCCGTGTTTCATCACAGTGACGCCTGCTTGTTTCAGCGAAATACATTCGCTACCGAAACAAATAAATACAAAGTCTCCGCTACTTTAATAATTTGTTACGATATACGCAGCACCTCCCGTCGTCGTTTCGACGTGCTACGGCCATTTGATGTACGCCACGCGACAGAGTACCCAAAACTGGAAAGTGGTCGCTACATTGTTACCACCATCCTCAGTGAATTCCTTTCACTTTCAGCACACTGAACTTGGGCTCCCGTCGCAATAGACTCACCATTGCAGGAGGGCTCCCTCATCTCAGTGTAAACAAATGTTTTGTTTTCCATCGGTATTGGGGAGAATATCGAATAGTCAGGCCTCTATCGGTGCAAAAGGCGAAGCCGATCGCCTGACGGGGCACCAAGCAGGCGACTGGGGACTTATGCATTATGTGCGAATATTAAGGTATATTTAGGTATGTGTGCTTTTGTACACATCACTGATTCATTTAATTATAAGGCCATGACAACTTTAGTCTGTCGCAAGATAGGGTCTCCAGGAGAGAATTCGCCCACAAGAAGCGAAGCTCCACCCAAATAGAACAGAGCTGCTGTGCAAGAGTTCCTCTGTTAATAAACGACTGCTTAGTTGCACTACTGCACCTCCCTTACAAACCATAGAATTTATAATGTTATTTTTCGAGCAACTTAACTGGGTCAGAGGACCGCACGTTTCGTATTCAACCCTTTCCGTGATGCGAGAAAATCAATTCTCCTTGAAATCACGGGCGTATGTTCTCTATTTTTGAGCACGATATTACCCAAAGTAACGGACAATAACAAGAATATCCAGCACCCCGTTAGTCGTTCAAGAAAAGGCCATTGAGAATAGTCGGAATAATGACTGTACTCAAAAACGTTTCGCGTGCGGGAGAACTTGTTTCCTCACTAGCTCTAACAATATTTAGATATTAGTTGTAGTTCTTAATGTTACTTATCTACCGGCACAGCTCGTCCCGCTGCGCGTCGCAGTCATTTACGAGACGCGCTATTTTTCTTTTCAGCAACAATGTACATAAAGGAGTAAATAACAGAGGGGGAGGGGGAACATTGAGCCCCTAAGTAATTATACGTGCATGCGGGTGTGTGCACGAAAGCAACCTTCCCCGACCCGACCGAGGAAATTAAGCGACCCAATCTTTTATATCTGACAAAGACAAAAAAAAAAGCTTGATCAATTGTACACAAATTAATAAAACTTCATGACCGACCAACCCCCTCCCCCTCCTCAAACATCGCGTGCATATCTGAATATATCTGTATTATATAAATGAGTGTATATGACTTCGCCAATGCTGTGTACCTGTGGGGACTACGTGTAAAGCTGCTTGTACAGCTTTTGTCCTCAGCTCCCAACATACTTGGATGATGAATAAAGCTAATATTATTATAATGTAATTAGGATCTCAGTAGCTAGGGGTAAAGTAAGTTGGATATTGAAGAAAATATTTTGCGCTTAAACCTCTAGATGTAGGTTATACACACAAATTCGTGAACTCTATTGAAAATTTAACATTACTCAGAAATTGGTAAATAGAAACTGAAGCGGTTCTGTATTTGAAGGACACTTACATCGTCTTCATTTGGCCTTTAAAATCACAAATATTGTGATTTTGTCTTAATTTGGTGCACGGAGGCTTTAGGAAATCACTTTCAATGTACCGCTGAAGTCTCTCCTTCCCGGAGTGTGACGTGATATCCAGGGTTTAGGGAATCTCAGCCCTCTAGCATCTTCAGCGCGTACCAAAGCTTCGCAGAGCACTCTCATTATTTTCAAAAATGTCACCCCTGCCTGTTTCAATCTGGATGAGAGTCGTGCCGGCGTCCGGTCCTATATCACTACTGCGTCATGCACGTTAAACATCCCAGGCTAGTGGTTGTACTGGACTGGCTAGAAATCTCTTCTACAGCTGAGAGACAGGTCGTTCGTTGAGGCAGACAAAGTTAAGGCTGCAAAAACATACACACAAAAAAAATTATCACGACAGATGTGAGTGCCGGGCAATATACTTGACAAGCTTGCAATTACATGCACTGCCCACACGAGCGACACGAGCTTGGCAGCCCAAAATATCTGGGTTTGACGCAATGACTGGTCGGAGGTTTTTCTTGTTTTCTGCCGTTTAGTTACATCTTCACGGAAAACGAACGTGATATTCAAATTTACGGGATAAATATACTCGACTTCAACTCTAACTTATTTTTTTTTTCAAGAACCTCTTCAGCTTCTCGTTAAATGAGTTTGGTAGAAAACAGAACTTTGTACATGCGCCTTGTGAATACTTTTATTCAACATATTGTGAGGGTGATAAAGGGTGATTTAATGGCGTAGATGATTCACTGCCATACACTGAGTAGCAACCGAACCGAGCCAAGTGCGCGCGCTTAACGATCCTCTCTCGGCACCTCGTCGTTTTCTATCCAACACTTCCCCCGCGGCGGTAGAAGGACCCGCCACCGGCACTGGCGTCTTCAGGCGTGGGGTGCATGGGAAAGCTTCATTCGTGACATATGAACAATATCACGTGATTTGGTGCGATGATCTCGGGGATGCACGACGGGCTCTACTTCGTAGGATGTAGAAGAGATGCGGCGAAGTATACGAAATTGGCCGGCGTATTTGTGGAGCAACTTTTCGCATTTTCCTTGCTTACGAATCGGTGTAGCGAGAATAACTTGATCGCCAACTTCGTACGTGGTGTCGTTGTGGTCTCTTCGTGTCAAAGCTGTTGTTACTGCTGAGATTGGAGGATAGTAAGACGTGCCAGTCGCATAGCATCGTCGGCACGGCCGGCAACCTCCGAAGGATAAGATGACATCGGAGAATTAGGCACAAAGGGAAATACGGAGTCAAGAGTGGTGGCGGGATGACGGGCAAATAGCAGATAATACGGCAAGAAGCCCGTCGTGGCCTGAAGCGTGGTGTTGTATGCGAAAGTAACGCATGGAACAATAACGTCTCATTGGACAGCGTGCGGTTGAATCGTTCTGTTAGCCCTTTGGTTTGCGGGTGATAGGCGCTGGTTAGTTTGTAAACTGTGTTGCATAGGCGGAGAAGTTCGTCGAGAAGTTTAGCAATAAATGGGGTGCCCCGATCACTTATTATTGCCTGAGGAGCTCCTTGTCGTAGGAGGATCTGGTGCAGAAAAATGTTCGCAGCCTCTTGAGCTGTGGCGGCTGAGACGCAAGCTGTCTCGGCGTACCGAGTTATGTAATCCACGGCGACAATGATCTATCAGTTATTGCTTGCAGAGATGGGGAAGGGACGCAAGAAGCCAATTCCAATTTTTTGATATGGTCGATCGGGCGGTGTAATGGACTGAAGAGGGCCGGATGACTGCATGGCGTGTGTCTTGTGCATCTGACAGGGGTGGCATGTCCGAATGTACTTATTGATGGTGCGATACATGCCTTGCCAAAAGTAGCTTGCACGTACCCGCAAGTATGTTTTTGCAAAGCCTAGGTGTCCTGCAATAGGGTCGTCGTGGTGAGCTCGCACAAGGTCTTGTTGGAGGTTTCGAGGAACAACGAGCAGCCAGGTCCGTCCATGTGGCTCGTAGTTTCTTCTGTATAGGCTCCCATCGGGAAGAGTGAAGAGGCGAGCTCGGTGTTGTGTACACTTTGTGGCGTAACCAGGGATCCCCATCAAGCAATCAACTAAAGGTTTCAAAATGGTATCGGATGGTTGGGCAGCTGCGATGTCGATAGTATCCAATACCGTGATGGGAGACACGGGGCCACTAGGAGCTTCAGGCGAAGTGTCGTAGGGCAACGGACGACGTGAAAGGCCATCTGCATCACGATGCCGCTTTCAGGATTTGTATAAAACAGTGAAACCGTAATCCTGAAGCTTCAGCGACCAGCTTCCAAGGCGGCCAGTCGGATCTTTAAGGCTCGCAAGCTAGCAAAGAGCGTGAGGGTCAGTAACAATTTTAAAGTGTGTACCATATAGGTATGATGTAAATTTCAAGATCGTCCAAATGAGCACTAGGCATTCACGTTCTGTGATACTGTAATTTCGCTCACACTTGCTGAGAGTTCGGCTGGCGTACGCAATAACGCGAGGACTGCCATTTATATTCTGGGCGAGGACAGCTCCGATTCCATATCCACTAGCGTCCGTTCGGATTGCTCTCCCAGCCCCTTGTACAAAATGACCGAGAATTGGGACCGATATCAAGGCATGTTTCAGAAACTGGAATGCTGCTGTTTGCGTTAAGCCCCATTGAAATGTGACGCCGTTCTTCAGCAGCAGGTTAAGTGGTTCGGTGAGATCCGAGAAACGGGGTATAAATTTGCGGAAGTAGGTGCAAAGTCCTAGGAGAGCTCGGATATCTGTCTGGGTTTTGGGTATGGGGAAGTCGGAGACAGCTTGAACTTTGCCTGGGTCTGGGCGGATCCTTTCGGAACTGAGAAGGTGGCCCAGCACTTTGAGTTCCTGAGCTGCAAACTTGCACTTTTTCGAGTTCAGTTGCAAATTAGCGGCACGAAAGGAGTTTACAACCTGGCGGAGACGGCGTAGGTGGTCTGAGAACGTTGCGGAAAAAACGATGACGGCGTCAAGATAGCAGAGGCAGGTGTTCCAGGTTAGGCCGAGGAGTGTTGTGTCCATCATTCGTTCAAACGTCGCTGGAGCATTACATAGCCCGAAAGGCATCAGATTAAATTGGAAAGGACCGTCTGGGGTGACAAATGCAGTCTTCTGCTTATCCGTTTCAGCAACCGGGATTTGCCAATAACCGCTACGTAGGTCCAATGAAGAAAAGAAGGAAGAGCCTTGAAGTGCATCCAGCATATTATCGATGCGAGGGAGCGGATAAACGTCCTTTTTAGTGACCTTGTTCAGGCGCCGGTAGTCATTGCAGAAACGCCACGAGCCGTCTTTTTTTTTTTTTTTTTTCACCCGAACCACAGGAGACGACCAAGGGCTTGGTGAGGGTTGTATAATGTCGCTCTTTAGCA
Organism: Ixodes persulcatus; assembly: GCA_013358835.2. Taxonomy (NCBI): domain Eukaryota; kingdom Metazoa; phylum Arthropoda; class Arachnida; order Ixodida; family Ixodidae; genus Ixodes; species Ixodes persulcatus. The sequence continues at coordinate 75,832 of JABSTQ010005206.1, forward strand.
TATCGGTCACGTGGTCTTGGATCACTTTACGTTGTGCAAGGGATATACGATATGGACGGCTTTTTATAGGAGATGCCTGGCCTGCGTCGATCTGATGTTGTATTCCCGGTGTCTTTGAAAGCGGCGATCGGTTGAAGTCAAATAAATCACTATATGTCTCCAGAAGGTCGACCAGAGCGTTCCGTTGGTCCGTATGCAAATTGGTGTCAATCATCTGCTTTGTTAGGGTTGTGGAGCACACATTCTTTGAAATTGACGGCGGTATAGGAATGGAATTGTCATTTAACAAAGCACTGTAAATTTCGTACTCGTAAGTTCGAATGATCGCGATTGCAGCTTTCCTAGGTGAAATAATTGAAACGGCGGAGGCATTTGTAAGGTACAAACTAACGCGGTTTCCAATGACTGCTACGGTAGAGTAGGGTACAAGCAAGCCCTTCTGCGTGAAGCTGGTAGGTAGTGGCTCAACAAGTCCGTAAGTGTCTTGGAAATGCAAATTGGACGCGAGTGTTACGGCAGGAGCAGTCAATGGAGGCAGGTATATGTCAGTTGTAGTTCGGAGGAGAACGGGTGCGAGTCAGGATAATATTTGATATCAGAACAGTTCAAATGGAGCTGACGCTCGCCGTAGTCGATTACGGCCTCCGTTGATGCCAAGAAGTCCCATCGGCCATCGGCATCGCAGCTGGAGAGAACTGTAAAGATTACAATGTAATGATTTGCACCAAAGACCACGAAGAAGGTGGAACATCCGAGAGGTTGAACCAATTCTCCCTTCCCCATACGTAAGTAGCGTCCGGGAGCTGGCGTCATTACTTTCCGGAAACGTCGGCGAAAACCCTCAGAAATGCATGATTTGGTGGCACCAGTGTCGACGAGGGCTATGAGCTTTTCTCCATTATTTTCAACAGCAACAGTAGTCGGGCCATCAGTCGGAGGATTTATATAGCAACTTGTTACTGCAGCCTGACCTCCTGGGGCGACGCAGGCTGCTGGCTTCAGTTTCACGTCTGGTTGGTTGAAGCGGCGACGTTGAGGGGCGACACCGAACGCTGTCGTCGAGGATACGGAGACGGAGATCGGCTTAGGCGGCTGTCGCGATGTGAGAAGGGGGCTTAACTTTGAGGCTGGTTGTCAAAGGGGCGAGCGTCGTCATCAGTAAAATAGCGTGGGCGAGGTTCAGGGAAGCGTCTATACTCGTTGGCATTCGATTGTCGGCGGCAATATCGGGCGATATGACCGGGTGTGCAACAGTAGGAACAGATGGGCCTGTGGTCTTCAGTCCTCCAAATATCTCATGTTCGGCTTGGGGTGTGTTGTCGGGACGTGGGTGGGCGTTGAGGCGGTAGGTAGAAGGGCTGCAGGTTGTGTGGCATTGAGCATACCAGTGCAGGTGAGGGCGGCGCAGAGGTGCATGTCGGGGTCACTGGTGTAAATGAACCCAACGCAGCGCGGAGCTCATCCTGCACAACTTTCTGCACTCTGTGCAATTCGGGACGAGGTTGGGGAATGTTGGCAGACGAACGGAGCTGGTCTAAAAATGATCGCAATTCTTCGCGAATAATATTGCGAATCAGCGTCGGTAGATCAAAATTAGAAACAGAGGCAACAGATACCTCAGGTAGGCGATCAAAAGGAGGCTTTGAGATGCGCGCGCTCTGTAGCTCCTCACATGTCTTGCACTCGGTGATAAGTTGTTGAACCGTCGTAGGTGATTCGGGAGCGACGATGGCGAAGAGGTCTTGTGAGAGCCATACCTCGGCAAACCTCACTCATGAGGGCCCTCACTCAGCCTCACTCGCCCTCATCTTCACAGGTGAGGTGAGGGTGAGTGAGTTACTGAGCCAGGAAAGTTAATAAGTGTTAGAATGAGTGAGGGCTGTGAGGACCGTGAGTGTGTGAGGGTGGTGAGTGCGTGAGGGGTGTGAGGGCCATGAGTGCGTGAGGGGCGTGAGGGCCATGAGTGCGTGAGGAGTATGAGGGCCGTGAGGGCGGTGAGTGCATGAGGGGCGTGAGGGGTGCGAGGGCCACGAGTGCATGAGAGGCATGAGGGCGGTGAGAGTGCCATGAGGGCCATAGGTGCGTGGGCGGCGTGAGGGATATGAGTGCGTGAGGGCCGTGAGGGTGGTAAGTGCGTGAGGGGTGTGAGGGCCATGGGTGCGTGAGGTGCGTGAGGACGGTGAGTGCGTGAGGCCCGCTCCAGGCGGGTCATCTTTCTCAGCAATTTTGTTGTTGCTGGTTGTTTCCTAGCTTTCCCTAGATCGACACAAATTGCTGAGATCGGGTCCGGCTCGAAACAAGCGAGCAACTCGGAGCTATTCGAAAACGTTTGCAGCGGCTGCAGCCAATCAGGGACGTGATATTTTCACGTGATACCCCGTGCCGGTGATGACGACAACTAAAGACTTGGTTCTGGTTTGAAAATGATCGTTTTTGGAAATAAACCGTTTCAGAAAGATGAGTTAGTGTTCTCAACAAGGTTGAAATGCAAAAAAAAAAAACAAGAAAAAACACGTTTATAGCGCGTAATTGTGTGCCTAAATGGTGCAAGAAAAATAAAATTTCATGATGATGATGGCAAATTGCAGTAATTGGTTGCTGTGTGTGAACGCGGGTGGCCCGTGTTGCTGGTGTTGCGACGTCAAGTTGCTGGGCGAAATTGCCCCATCTGAAGCGGGTCTGAGTGGCTTGAGGGCCATCAGTGCGTGAGGGGCCTGAGGGCGGTGCGTGCGTAAGGGCGGTGAGTGCGTGAGGGTTGTAAGAGCTATGAGTGTGTGGGGGGTGTGAGGGCCATGATTGCGTGAGGGTGGTGTGTGAGTGAGGGGCTTGAGGGGTGGGAGGGCCATGAGTGCATGAGGGCGGTGAGTGAGTAAGGGGCGTGAGGGGTGTGAAGGCCATGAGTCCGTGAGGGCGGTGAGTGCGTAAGTGGCGTGAGGGCCATGAGTGCGTGAGGGCGGTGAGTGCGTGAGGGGCGTGAGGGCCATGAGTGCGTGAGGAGAATGAGGGCCGTGAGGTTCAGTGAAGGTGAGTGAAGGGCTGAAGGTGAGTGTAAGGATGAGGGTAAGTGAGGGGCTGAAGGTGATTGTAGCTGTGAGGGTGAGGGTGAGTGGGGGGCTTAGGTCAGTATGGCTGTGAGTGTTAGGGTCAGTGAGGGTGACCTAAAATGCCTCCCTCTGGTGCGAGCCCCTTGAACAGGTGCCGGATACGATCTTCCTCTGTCATTTGAGGATCGACTCTGGAAGCTGGAAGACTGTTCAGTGGACTGAAATTGGTGAGGGAGTTTATCTTTCGCTTGCTGCTTGCGGTATTCAGGTTTTTCAAATGCGTCTGAGAAGGCGACAGTGAAAGCGTCGCACGAGTTGATTTAATCTTCATGACTGTCGAACCACTGCAATGGCCCATCAAATAAAACACTGCATTGGCCAGTTTGAAGCTGTCATCCTAGTGATTGTGATGACTTGCCCTTTCGTAACTCTTGAGCCAATCAGTTTCGTCGATGTCGCTTGAGCCACTGAAAACAGGAGGGTCCCGTTGTCAGTTCTTGATCGGCAGTGCTGACGGTGTTGAACAAGCAGATTGTTGCCCGTTGGAACGACTGGCAGATGGTTGGCCGTTGGAATTGCCTGTCTCTTGTGACATGGCTGGAAGAATGCGCCTATTTTGAACCTGCAGAATGGAGTTATGGAGCGGAGAGGTCGAGGAACTTAAAGCACCTCCACCACCTGTGAAGGTAAGATGATTCGCTGCCATACACTGAGTAGCCACCGAACCGAGCCAAGTGCGCGCGCTTGACTCGGCACCTCGTCGTCTTCTATTCAAAAATATTGAGATGTTTGAACACAAGCACAATTTGTCTGAATGGCATCTGACACAGATGGCCATTTGTATGTCCAGACCCATAAAGTACAACAGTTTACGAGTCACAAAGTCGGTAAATTAAAACGTTCCAGGTTCAAATGGAGTCATTGCATAAGCAAAAAAAAAAAAAAAGAGACACGATAAAAACATAATGAGATAATATATGGTACCTACGAAATACTTCAAAAGTTAATTTTCGGGAAAAAACATGCACCAGGCAGTTATGCAAAATAAGTCGTGTGAATGACGGTAAATATAAAGACAGACCGTTCCGAAAGAGTTCCACTCGATAACGAATTGCCGCGCAAACCGTCCTACAAATATGGAGAGGTTCGTAACATTACTTTATGCAGAAACAAAATACACAGCCGTTGCTGTGAATGTTTAGGTAATATTTCGCACCTAAATAAGCAACGCTGCGGAAGCTCACTCCATACTTGCACGAAGTTGTCGCGAATGTTTGAAACCAACAGTGCACACCATAAAGCATACTTCTTCACTAGACTCAGCGATCCGAGCTTCGATGCCAGCCACAGCTCCGGCTGGCGCTGGAGCAAGGGAAGACAGCAGCGGCCGCGGCCGGGTTGTAAAAGACGCAACCCGCGCCCAACACGCGCCCAACACGCCAGCGCCGCGACTACGGTGAGGGCGATAACTGCTTCCTGAGTGTGTGAGGTCGGTGAGTGAGGTTGGTGACCAACCGACCGAGCGGCCACGCGCTGCAGGTGATCGTTCAGAAAAGAGAAATTTCACGTTTTGATAGCAGGAATTAATCCTACGCAGCGTCTACAACATCAGAAGCGCTATCGGGGCATCGTCATTCTGACTAATACTGCTTTCCAATTTTTTTTTAACATTTTTAAGCGTTAATTTTCAAAGTCTCTTTCCAGCAAAAAAAAAAAAAAAAAAACGGAAATGTTCGAACACATAAAAAACAAAATCCCAGGATCGCACGCGCAGTGAAAAAGAATTGTTCATTCTTAATTGTTTTACAGGATCGAGTACAGCTCACTGAGGGTGACATATGTTCAGGAGGCACTAAAACCTCAAGTCAATTCTCTTCTCGTAAAAAAAAAGGAAACAAATACCACACTTTGAAACGTTCTTTTCCCCTGTCTTTCTTCTTCGACCAAGTTTCCCAGCTTTTACCACACTCTCGGGTTTTCTCTATCTTGATCAACATCCACCAGCTCGCCTGCGCACTCACTGTTTTTTCATTGACACCTCTTTTGTTAAGTCATTATGAAAGGACTGTTTCCAAGACTTCTCTGATGCGATCCCATTGTGTGACCGAAAAAAAAAGCTTGTTGACCTTTATAGCTTGCTTGGGCGTCTAGTAAAGTGTTCCTTGAGTTATTTGGGGCGTGTACTTGAACGGAGAAGAATCACAGTCACCTGCAGTTAGCCGAGGCGCTTGACGCATGAAATGCCGTCGTCATTGTCGCTTGTAAGTACGGATTGCGATAGCACAAGAATCAAAATGCACTGGTGTACAAGATAACGTTTATCGCTGTTCATCGGTAACTTTGACGCTTCGCGAGCATTGACTTCGCTGTAAAAAATATTTATGTAAAAAAAAAAAAGTGGCAACTCTCTTTACAGTGCACTGCATTCGTTCGAATCGAAATTTTCGCAAAAAAAAAAAGAAAAACATTATTTTGCTTTTTTAATTTTAGTTAGGTGTTTTATGATTAAAGGTTAATACCAATTTCAGTTCATAAAAAATAAGGTAAACTTTTTTTAATGATGCTGGAAAGTCTTAGTCAACTTCCCCGAGGCCGTCGTGTGGGGGTAGGCGTCCTGGTCCGGATGGTGACGACCAATGATGGTGCTCTCCCGATGACAACAGCCCCCGGGAAGTTGATAATAAAAAAAAACTAAAAGTTGTTCGATCCCGCTGAACACATTGCGACGATGGTTGGCTTTACAGTGACCAGTGTGGCCAGGTTTATTATGAAACAAAACAACTCAACAGTCATGAGTTAAAGTTCCAAAATTGAACCCCGTACTTTTGTTCCCAGTCTCCCAAAATCGAATCGAACCCAAATCCCCGAGAATCCTCTCCGCACTCCTTTTGTAGACTCGTAGGAGCCCCCTTTCCCCTCAGGGACCGACCAATCCCTTCAAATTTCACCACTCCCACGTGGTACACTGTTGCCCAATGGTCGGCGAGCTGTCAACCTGGCGTTCCAACCGCCAAATCCGAATTCCTTGTAGAATCGTTCTCTGCATTTTCCGCAGACTGGCCGGCGCCAACAGCTAAATTATTACATCGGGTAAAAAGCGGCAATTTTATACTAAGCGGCGAAACCCTCTATACACAGGAACACTCGGTTAAAAGCCGCACGCAGCTCCAAGCGCGGGCTCTCTCCGCACCGAAACCCGAGACGTTTCTTAACGACCGCGGGGGAGGCTCTCCCACCTCGGCCGCGATGACCCCGCGAAAGCTCCCTCCAAAACGCCGAACCCGACATAGAAAGTTAAAAAAAAAAGAAAAAAACACCGACACAACTCCGGAAAATTCAACTTTTCTAACAAAAATCACCTTAAATAATAAGCAGGATTTCTCCGTACTTAACAGTCTTCATTACCGCTATTGCAGTAAAGTTATGTAAAAACATAGAAAGCTTGCCGCTCGAGTTGAAATCTTCCGAAGATCTCTGCCAACTCTTAGTTTAGCCTGGCACTTTCTAACTGGAAATTAATCGCTAAAGGTAATAAGGGATGGGAATTTTTAAACCTAAAACTATAAAGGAATCCACTCTTTCTGAAGACACAATTTGAAATATAAATTTTTATTAGCTCAGAACGCACTTTTAATTGGAGTGTCGCTTGGTGCTTTGGGCATTACACACACAAACGTTTTAGGGCGTCATGGTTTTTGGCAATCGGTAGAAAACATTCTGATGAACAACCATTTCGGGCCGCAGTTGGTCTACTGAAGAGCATCCTGCGTCATGTGACATAAAGAATCATTGAAACAGTTAATACTTAGTTATTTATTAAGGATCGGGAATATTCCAAGTTAATATTAATTTTATCAGAATTTTTTTTTAAATCCTATGGGTTTCTTTCACTTCACTTTCTTAGTTACCTGCGGGGATATAACTAGTGTTTTCCCCACAAATTCGGAGTGTACCGGAGCTTGTACTGACCAAAATCATAAAAATGGCATGGAATTCCCCAACCTCAAGAAATAATGTCCGTGACCTGAATACTTGTAAAACGTATTGGTAACACAAAGAGAAGGAAACGATATATGGGAAATTGTTTCCGAAGTGAAATGCAGCCTTAGAAAGAGTTCAATACGTCTGGGCTGTATAACAAATCAACATAAAAGAAGCTGTTGATAATAAATTCTTCCCTTAAAGCTTTTTTTTTTTTTTTTTTCAAGCACAGTGGTGCTTTTGGTCTTTTTCGGTTTTTCCTGATTTCGATAAAACCGGATCTGAGGACAGATTTTTGGACTTATCGATATATACCCAAAACACAAATCCTTAGCTGCAACATTTCTAGAGAATATTCCGTTCCTGCCCTTGGTGCGAATGTTTTGTACAGCTGCTAAATTACAGTTTTGAGGGCTTAATCTGTCACCGAGACACCGGAAGTTTATTAAAGACGAGATAATTTGGTGCACGATCTGGCACCTTGGTATGCAGTACAATCAGTCCAGGGTAGCAGTTCAATTCCTCCCCAAAATTTACCGTAATTTAAATGCTCTTATGAGTAACTGGTATTTGTAATTTATTACATTTGACTAAAAGTAGCGAAAATGTCAGTAAATTAATCTATGATTCCACTAAGTGCAAAAATATCATTGTACATGCAACTATTTTTGCAATGGGTTTGTAACGCTGCTGCTCAGTCCTTGAAGTGACTGAACGAAACGAAAGCACAGAGCGTCTGCCTTTTTTGTCTGTCACAACTGCATGGGGACCCTGTAACTGTGTTTCCCCATTGCTTTGTTTCTGCATAAGGAAATAAAATTGGAACACCGAAAATACAGCGCAATCACTTCTCATTGTAATAAGTTCGTCCTCCTGTCCTCACAAAACAATTTTCATAACTGACAATCGACTTATTCTAAAACTCGAAGCGCCTCATCGCGGCGTAATGCCACATTAAGCATTGTGGGACTCAGTGGGAAGCAAAATTCATACGCGCTACGGTCCTGGCCACCAGGTTCCCAGAATGCCACCCGCGCGGTGACAGATTTCTAGATGTAGTCTATTGAACAAACTTGCCTGGCAGACACAACACAAAACAACATTTAAATAATTAAAATAAAAAGTGCAGATCTCTTAGGAGTTTTCCTCTACTTTTCCAAAGCCTTTGATTGAATTGGTCATATTAGTATTCTTAAAGTACTTGAATGCTCTGGCTTCCGTGGTATGACACTTGAACTAATAGCTTTATACTTAAAACTCAGTTAATAATCTGTTATCATCAGTGAACAGTGTTTTAGATTGCAAAATTTAAATACAGGTGTTCCTCACGGAAGTATATTGGGCGCATTGTTTTTTTTTAATATGTACTTTAACAACATTGTTAAAATTGGTACCGAAGCAACCTTTGTCATTGTGCCGATAACACTACTTTTTTCACCAGATCTCAACAAATGTCTTTCGCAAGTCGTGAATCGAATTTTAGAATCACTGTAGAGATAGAATAATATAAATGCGCTTAAATTAACACCTTCAAGACAAATGTAGTGTTTTTTAAAGACATGGTGAAATATATTATCTTTGGCCGTAACACCGTGCTGGGGGATTTTTATAATTGAGATTGTTCCCTAGTAAAATATCTTTAGGTGTAATATTTTGGTAAAACCTGTCACGGTAATGAGCATTAAAACTATGAAATGCAACATTTCTAAATCTGTTGGTTTTCTTTAAAATACTGGTTTTGACATTTTAATCGTATTAAATGGCTCATATACAAATCTGTGCTTGCTTCACATCGAAATTACTTTCATATCGCATGGGGAACACCAACTGCAGATAACACGAAGAAATTTCATGTTTTAAAACAAGTCAGTTCGGAGAGTCATCAATGTATTTTATGGCACCCATTAAGAACACCTTTTTAAAGCACTGCATCTCATTTCAGTCGTTCATTTTTAGACGGACCCCAAGCAGCAAAATAAATATTTAGCTAACTGACTGACTATCTGATGAATAGCAGGGTATAAATGTATTATATCGTTTGGAATACAGATATTTGGAAAAAAATTGCATCCAAGAACAACGAAACCCAGACATGAAGAAATAACGTTTCTATGTGAACATATACATAGCTTGCGCTGAGGTCACATCGCATACTTTTGACCACCATGTAAGAGGAGGAGAGGTAAGCTGCTTTTGTACCAATTTTGAGTGACGGGTTAATCTTCTATAATCTTTTGGGAGGAGAATAGCGACGTCTGTGAAAATCCGGGAGGCAAAAAAGAAGATCCTGCTATGAGGGAAGCTCCTTCTTCCCATTTTCTCTGGTGGTCATCGGAGTGCTCTTTGAATGACGTCACGTGCAAGCCATGTATAACCTCGGAGGTGTAACTTCTAACACCACGTTCCATTAAAGTTATGTTTATGTAACATATTCGATCAAGGCTAGACCTGTTTGCATCGTGAAATATAGTATATTCTTCCACTGTCGTAAGTTTAGTGGTTTCTTGTGTCATATGTTGTTGTGCAATTGAAATTCTTTTCTTTTTTTGTCCTCCTTGACAGAGAAGAAAGTAGATTTATGAGGTCGCCAAATTTTTTTTTTTTCGTTCGTGACAAAGAAAGTTAAGCGCAGTACGCGATTTCTAAGTGGCTCGTGATTGGATCTGGCGGTCCGTGGCTTTAGCCTTTAGTCCATCGTAGGGTGAGACGAAGTATAGTCACGCTAACAGCACTAACAGCATAAGAAACGCACGGCGTGGCTTATTAACATAATTTATTCTAAATTGAAATAAATTTAAAATAAATTATGTTAATCAGGCTACTTGCCACGTGATTTGCCTTCTCGAATTCTTATCATCCGATGCAACCATCTGATTGCTTCCGAGCGATGATCAGATGCCCGGGACTTGCCACGCTCCGTGTTATTTTTTTTTTTTTTTTTAAGCTGTTGACGACATTAGGGCAGTAGTCGAACGAACATCTCTTACATAAGAAGGCCATAGTGTTATATACTTCGACGTCACCAAGAGGAGGCCATCAGGATAGGTGGTGGAGGGGGCGGCGCCAATCCGACACGATCAAGCGCTGGGGCATTTGCCTGGGACTCGAGCCGTGCTCGCTGATCGAACGGGAGCTTCAGCCGAGGGCTGAGGCAGCATTCGTGACCATTTTGTGCCCCCGTGTTGGTCTTCGGCTGACGTAGAAAATCTAGCGCTGCGCCCTTATTACTTAAGATATGTTGTCAGAACTAACTTTTTTTTTCTTAAAACAGAAATGAGTTAGACTTACCCATTAACGCGAGAGCCCGATCTAGCTCGTCCCTCAAGATTTCGATCATCTGGCGGACGCCGGCTTCACCCTGCGGGTGTTAAAATGCCCACCCCTAAAACTTAGTGCTGTACCAACAATAGAGTAATCTCAGGCATTAAAAAACAAAAGGCAATAGAAGTGGCACTTGAATTATACCTGACAAAAATTGTCATGGGCGATCCTTAGATAAACAACTTGAAGGTCTAGAAACTGGCGGTTTCCTCCCCAATACATTTTATCACCAAAACACATAAAATGAATAATTGAGAAAGCAATGATAACTATTCAATGCGGATGTAGCATCGTTCACGTAGCGTTTTAATTATTCCGAAATAACATGACCGATAGGCCTCAAGTATGAATGGTACTTCTAATCGTTAATTTTTTCGACCGGCCAGTGGGGTTTTATGAGAGTAGACGCCTCCAGCGACTTTCTCCACGGGGGCTTTTCCGAAACCATTTCCAACCGTTAAGTTCTCACAGCTATCGGATTTTTTTTTTTTTTTTCAGTCCTAACGTTGGCAGTCCATCTCTGGTGCTTCTATGTGTCCATGGATAAAACTCTTTCATAGTGTGAAGGAATTATTCCCGACCGTATCTAATCTATAACAACTTTGTTTATAGTTAGAATGCGTTTTTTAATAAGTAAACCTCGTTGCAATCCTTTTCGTACCGACAAGGACACCATTGGTTTTCGCGATGGACATATGATTGCTTACGTCAGCCAATCGGATTGAGGCGACACCATTGCGGTAGCCTATATACTCAGTTTCACCTTATGTGCGGTCGTAGCGAATGCTACGAGCAATCGGAGTCAATCCCGAGTCATGTGAGTTTCCCACGACGCTCGAAAGGAAGCACCGTGCCTCCCGTGCTACGTTCACAAAGCTAAATTGCAAAGGACGTCTCGGTGCCCGCTGAGGCCGGTTGTGAGGTGAAACTGAGTATAGTACAACGGCGGCGGCACTATCGCCGTGGCCACCAAGGTTCCAGATGCACCAAGTCCACAAAACGTCGTAAATATGGCGTCCAGAACATCACAGCCAAATTTAACAGGCGGTGATTACGTGGCTAGCGTTAGCCTGATGATGTCGCATGACCACCATCCGCCGAGTTTCACGGGTAAAATACTGCCAGCCAAATATAGCGGACGTGTGTTCCTGAGCTTCTCCGCAACGTTGGAAAATGGCAGATCCCATATAACTAAGGTCCCTGGAACACGCCTCTTACTGGTGTGTTTACCGCCGACCATATATCTCTCCATACATCAAATGTGGTTCCCGAAATAGCAAAAAATTACGTCAAAGGAGCCGTGCTGTCATGATCTTCGACGTCGCAATCCTAGCGGTTCGTGCTAAAAGTCGCGTCAAAATGTTCGACCGAACTCGAGTATCGCGGTCCTTGCGTGGTCCCAATTTCTGGCTGCTCAAGCTTCCGTGGATTGTCAAGCTGGAGAGCTACCCGCAGCAAAACAGGTGCCTGCCACATTCATCAGCGCTGCTCTGGCACCGCCACGATGGCGGCCGGCTGCAACGTGATATTTCCATGACATCATCAGGCTGAAATCAAGTCAGCACTTTTTAAGGCGCGGTAGACACATCGGTCATATACATACGTTCTAGGTACCCTACTGTTAAATATCCTGCGATATAAGGAGTAGGATTCACAAGGGGAACGTATGGGTGGTATTTACAAAACCTAAGCAACCAGAAGTAAGTAGCGACGATGACACTGGAGGCAGTCTGAGTGGTTCTTAAAGCACTAAAAGTGGGATCGGACCACCTCTGTTAAAAAAAAACAGTGTCGTAGATTTTAATTTAATCTTCAAAAACGAATACAATTTACACACGCTTATGTGGTTACTAAATGAACTACGTTATCTATGGCTCATTCAATCATCACGGAAGAATATACTATACATTGTACTACAAACTACCGCGGCTTAAAATATTCTCAATACATTGAAATTACTGCGGAGAAGTAAGCACATGATCTTAAAGCGCGTTCTTTATGCTGCGGTCGAAATGGCAAGTGAGGCCAGTGGGTGTTTGTGCCACAATGATGAAGCATTGGCATTGCTACCTTACACATCACCCGCTGGGACATCGAGAGCAAAAGCCCTTTTTCACACTCGCGTTGCTTAGGACCGAGTTTTGATAACCTCCTACGACGAGAAAACATACTGCTATGCTGACGCCATTTGTAGGACGACCCTGGACCTGCATTTCCCAAGAGCGAAGGTTTTGCGGTATTTGCAAGAGGAAATGTACGTACTATCTTAAGAAATGGTCTTTTATTACACCGTGAAAATATCGTTTTAAGCTTGGATGGTTCGTAGCATTGTCCACGATTCATGACAACATGAAACGAAGTATAATGAATTCCCGCTAGCTCCGTCTTGTTCGCGACCATGTCGCCGTGTCCCTGAAGCGTTGGCGCAATGTTGGAGTTCGACGACGCCATGATACCGGACTCTGCCGCCTTGCCTGGAACCGCGGATGAGCCTCAGGGCTGTCGATCTTCGTTGGTCGTCGTGTGTGTGTGTGTGTGGGAAGGGGGGCGGGCGGGGTTCTCACCATGCCACAATGTGGAGGCCTAGTTTTCTATGATATAGACAGCCCTGAACGCTTTGACGCCCAAAACTTTCCTTGAAATACTATACACCAAGAAATCGTGACATGGTTATACAACACGCAGAATAACAGAAATCTGGTCGCAGGAAGGAGTTACCTTTTTTCGTAATTATGTTTTTGAAATGTAGATTGTAATCAACATTGGGTATTGGCTGCGTTATTTTACGTACAATGACTGAAAGCAGTGACGACCTGGGAGAAGGCACAGGTGCACTTTCTCATTTCACACAGTAGAGACATTTGTGACTGGATTTGAAATATTTCCTCCGATTTTTCTTTTCAGAGTTTTGACGTCAGTCGCGCACGCCATCATAACTCGCATCCCCAGTCAGATTCGGCTTTAAAGGGAAAATGATCTGTTTTGACGATGCAATTGGATTCTTCACCGCTAAGCGCAGGAGTCCTCGCCCTTGCGATAGAAGGCGTTAAATATATTGAGGCGGACATGGCGTGGGAGAAATTAAATCATTTTTGAGTTGTTGCTCCTGAGCAATGCTGGACATCAAAGGGTTCACAGAAGGAGCAACTGAGACGGTGGAGAGCATCTGAAATTTAATAGCGGGAACCTGTGCAGATTGACCGTTTATGCGGATGCGTGAGTTCCCGCGCGGCGAGGAAGGAAGCGAACAGAAGCCTAAGCAAAGTTTGAGACGCTTGCAGACGATCGACGCCCTCGTTACCTCCTCGCCCCTTGTATCGCTCACGCGGCCAATAAATAAAGCTACCGCGATTGAGCAGTTATAACGTCTCTGAAACAATAGGCACACTAATATGTGGTTTTGTGTATATGTTTCGGATATGAGGCGTCGCTGACGTGGATTAGAACAACACTGAAGGAATTTTACTGGATCTTCGTCTTTGTCAGTCTGAACCCTGGTGCGTGGCCAGGCCACTGCCGATACATCTTCCTTTATCTAAACGAGCTGAACGCTATCACGTTATGCAAAAGAAAACAACGAACAAACACGCACAATTACACACGTATAAACTCGAACGCAGCTGGGCGTAGTCGCGTCACTCGAAAACAAACTTTATGGCTATACTATTTGTTTAAAATCTTCATTATAAATCAGACGCACTGGTGCCTTAATAATCCTTCCCGACCTACGAACTTCCAGTGCCGGAGGTAGGTCGGGTCGTTTCGGTATGCCAGCTTGACATGATGGCGACACTGCAGGCATTACATCTGGCGAGGTTTGAGGTGCTGACTCGCTCTCAGGTTCAGGACCTTGCTCGCTTATTCCTGTATCATCAAACTCTTGGATTTGCTGAAAGTCCTCAGTAGTCTTCCTCAGCTGCTGTCGATTACTGAGTAACTCTTTTCCTTCCTCTGTCATTACCCGGTAGGTCCTTGGCGCCACGGCTGGCTTGACGTGAGCTGGGTTCCTCCACCCTTTGTCGGTTTGTAGGCGCACAATGTCTCCTCGTTGCAAGGGTGGGAGACTCCGACAGATCTTTGTGTCCTGAACACGCTTGTGAATCACTGAAGAGGCGGGCCCGCCAAAGTCTGGAATTCGGCTTCTCAACCTCGGTCCCGTTAGGAGTTCTGAAGGACATCGCCCGTCTTCCAGGGAAGGGGGGGGGCTGTTCGGTAGTTCAGAAGTCCGATCCAGAAGTCCTCGCTTGCATGCTTGGTTTTCTTCAGTAACCTCTTGATTACTTGCACACCCCATCCCGCCAAACCATTTGACCTCGGGAACCGGGGGCTGGAAGTGACATGCGTAAAGTCATATAGATTGGCAAACTTCTTGAACTCTTGGGATGTAAATTGTGGGCCTCCGTCGGTGCACACCTCAAGTGGAATTCCGTGTCTGGCAAATATTCTTCACATTTTCTCTATCACCATTTTACTCAAAGTAGTCTGCAGAAATTTAACCTCTGGATAATTCGAGTATCCGTCGTAGGCAACAAGATAACTTCTGCCCGCGTATTCACAAAGATCGACACCCACACGGGCCCATGGCAGCCGAGGTGTTTCCCTATTGCATAAAAACCCTGTTGTTTATAGGCAAATGTGCGTCATGTTGCGCATTTTCACGATCATGTTTCCAATGTCCGTGCCTATGCCATGCCAGTACTTTATAAGCCTAGCTCGTGCCTTGCACTTGTTTAATCCTAAATGTGCTTCGTGAAGGCGCTGAAGCATTTCTTTTCTTAATGTTTTCGGGATTACAACCTTTGTTCCGCGCATTACTATGCCTCGTACGCAAGATAGTTCAGACGAAAAAGAAGCCATTTGGTCTTCGGCTGTGTTGTGAACGTTGAGAGATTTTCGCACTTTAAGCAATTCTTCATCTTGCGCCGTCGCGGAAACTAGCCTCGACATCATTGTGTCGATTACGATGCTCGTTAAGACAGCATTTGCGTGGATAGATACGTCTTCGGCACAATTTCCTTTATCAGATTCAGGGGGCGTTCGTATGCGAGACAATGCGTCAGCAAGCAATAACTGCTTTCCAGGCACATACACGAGGTTGCAATCGAATCGCATTAACCTGAGGAAACTTTCTGGAGCCGTGGCGGCATGTCACCAACGTTCTTCTGTGCTATGGCCAACAAAGGACGATGGTCTGTTTCTACGGTTATGCTGTGACCATATATGAATTTTCGAAAGCGCCCAGAACCAAATGTTATTCCCAGGGCTTCTTTTTCAATTTGGGCATATCTAGTTTCACTGCCCGAAAGTACACGGGACGCATAAGCCACAAGTCGCCAGTCTTTCACATGTAATTGAAACAACTCCGCCCCCAGGGCAAAACATGATGCATTAGTTGATACTTTCGAATTTTTCTTAGGATCGAAAATGGCTAATATAGGAGCACTAGCTAGCATGCCACACAGGTTCACCCACTCATTCTCATGCGCTTCATTCCAATCAATAATACTCTCTTCCTTCGTCAGGTCACGTAAGTGACGAGTATTCTCGGACAAGCAGGGCAGAAATTTTCCAAAATAGGTAACCACGCCCAACAAACGTTGTACATCCTTTTTACACGTTGGACGAGGCAGGTCTTTTACACACTGAACTAGAGTTGCGTCAGGCTAAATGCCGATTTTGTCTATCAGGTCTCCCTGATAAAAGAAAAATGCATGTTCGACCCCAAACATGCATTTGTCTACGTTTAGTGTTAATCCTGCAGCTTCTGCAGCCTTCAAGGCTGCTCTCAGTCTCATATCGTGCTCCTTGCGCGAGGAACCTAAGAAATTACGTCGTCGATGTAGACACCTACGCCTTGCAACCCGTCAAATGCTTGGCGCATTGTTTTCTGAAACACCTCTGGTGCTGATGCAATACCAAACGGTAACCGCAAAAATCGATATCGCCCGAACGGCGTACCGAACGTACAGATCTTGGATGTCGCATCATCAAAAGGAATTTGATGAAAGTCAGCATTTGCGTCTAATTTACTGAAAAACTCAGCTCCGGTCATCTCAGACTCAGTGTCTTTCCGACGTGGCCGCGCATAATGTTCTCGTTTTAAGCCTTGGTTTACATGACGGGGATCCATACATATCCGTAAACGACCATTCTTTTTAAGCACTACAACCAGAGGGCTCACTCAATCTGAAGGTTCGTCCAACTTGGTGATGATTCCCGCTGCTTCCATCCGGTCTAGCTCTTGCTTGAGCGGCTCTCGCAGAGCATGCGGCACGCGCCTTGCAGGCTGTATTACTGGCCGTGCATCTTTTTTTAGAGTCGCCCTGTCCTATAGACTCGGTGCGAACACCCTAGTCCTTCAAACAACTTAGAGAGCTCATCGGAAATCTGCTGTTTCAGTGTCTCTGCAGTGGAGAGCCCATTCGCACGTGAGACGAGCCCCAAACCTTCGCTGGCTTGAAGTCCTAGAAGAACTTTGCCTTTTTTGACAACAAAAAAATTTAACTAGTTATTTTTTACCTTGCATTCGTAAGAGCGGAGCCGCCGTGCCAAAAATTTGAATGGCACTTCCGCCGTAGTTTGTCAGCTGCGTGTTACACGGACGCAGCGTTTTCTTTTGACAGATTTTTGTGAATAAGGAATACGGAAGCAAGTTAGCTAGAGCTCCTGTGTCAACCTTGAGATGCACGGAGTGCCCCTCTAACATTTCTTTTACAAACCAATGACTCTGGCTCGACACCTCTCCTATACCGATGTCTAGAATTTGAAAGTCATCTTCTGGCTCTTCCTCGTCTCTTGAACTTTGGTGCCCCACATCTTGAACTGTTTTCTTTTGCCAACAACAGGCGAGACATGATTTTTGTTTCTGCAGATTCCGCAGGTTTTACCCCAAGTTGGACATTTTCTCGACTTGTGGGTGCTGTTGTAGAAACCGCATCGACGAGTTTGTCTGCGCTTCTCATCGTTGTGTTGTTGGCCTGGTTGTTTCTTGAGAACAGGGCCCACCTGGACACTAGGGGTTCCCCAAGCGCTGTTTTGCTTGGCACCAAGTTCCGCGGACTTCCAGAAGTCGATAGCTTTGTCCAACGTCAGCTCTTTTTATCGAAGCAGGCGTTCCCGTAACTTGGTGTCTGCAGTTCCATACAAGAGCTGGTCCCGAACCATGGAATGTTTTAGGTCGCCGAAGTTACTCGTCTGAGCCTTGAGCTGGACGTCCTGAAGAAATTGTTCAAAAGGCTCTCCTTCCTGCTGATGTCGCGCTCGAAGCACGTATCGCTCATACGTTTCGTTTTTCTTGGGCGTGCAGTGCTCTTCGAACTTACGCACGATCAGATCATAGTCTTCTTGCTCGTCAGGTGCGAGCTGAAACGTGTTGTAGACGTCAATCGCTTCCTGTCCAGCGACGTGCAGGAAAATTGCAGCCTTCTGAGCTTCCGTCCGCTCACTTGCTGTCGCTGTTGCTGCAGCAGTTGCCTTGAAGTAGACCTAAATACGTCGCCGAGATTTTTTCCGATTCCCGGCCGCATTTTCCGAGAGGGCGAGATGCTCTGGAGGGGGCAGGTGTTCCATCGTGCAGCAGATTTCCACGTTTAGGCTTTCGGCTTGAACACTTCTGACACCATGTTTCGGATATGAGACGTCGCTGACGTGGATTAGAACAACACTGAAAGAATTTTATTGGATCTTCGTCTTTGTCAGTCTTAACTCTGGCGCGTGGCCAGATACTGCCGATACAGCCGCCCCTGTTGAACGAGTAGGGGACGCGCAGGCCTGGCGGGTACAATTCTGGCGCGTATATTACTCGAAACAAAATACGCGGTCTTACGTTGTACGCCAGCCCCCAGAGGGCGGGACGTCCAACGAACACGGCCTTGGCTCCGAGTCCTAGGGCCTTGATCACATCGGTGCCTCGACGGACCCCGCCGTCCAGGTAAACTTCGACGCGGCCGCGGACTGCTCTCACGATCTCGGGGAGGACTTCAATCTGGGGAGAGAGCGAGACAGGAATGGACCTTTTTTAAGCATGTGCGCACGCGTACACCATCTCGCCTAACCTGGCTTCCAGCGGACGTCATTTTTGGAGAGCACTACAAACGCTCTCGACGACTATTTTTATTCGTATTTTGGATTTTCTGGCAATTTGTTTTTCTTTTAGCATTGCTGGTGTTAAAAATTAAAAGCAACGAAAGCCGATACAGCGGCACCACTCCAATCTCTTCTCACGGGCGGGGGTATTTTCGGCTAGGTTTTCATTTGCAGTTGGGCACTATTACTCGAAAGAGGTTCATTGTTATCACATCGCAAAAAACTTCGAACATGAATGATACCTAAACGTCAATTGTAGGTAGCTATACAGAGAGAGAAAAAAAAAAAGTGACCTAGCAATATTATGAAAGTAAAAAGTCAACAATAGCTTCTAGATCCTTGCTGCATACGTTGTGATCCAGATCACTGTTGATGTGCACCTCTTACATCGTGTCGGGTAAATCAGGAAAGGTTTTTATAGCGATTAGCTTTATTAGGATCTTCAGACAACTTTTATTTATGCTTTTGTCCCATTATTTTCCCCACCATATTTGAGGAAAATATCCTACATATACACAAATTCAGTTTCCCCGCTAAATTTAGCGAAGATTTCGCTGCAAAAGCACAGCAATATTTTTGTCCCAAAAGTTTTTTTGTTTTGTTTTTATAGAGTTATTGCCGTGCTTTTTATGAATGCTAAGTGGCTTTCCAGTTCGACCTCTGCGCGCACTGATTTGTAGTATTTTGTGTGAAGCAGAATATATGTCGTTGTTGTTTATGGCCCAATGCATATATGGCCTGTCATAAAAAAAAAAAACAGGCCTCATATAGTCCGTCAAAACAATCCAGATCTTGTCAGAGTTATGACTTCACAAGGTGGAAAAACAATCAGGTATTTGATGTGTGTGTTTGCGTGTGTTTGTTTGTGTGTGTCTGCGCGTTGTTGCCGAAAAGCTAAATTTAGCGAGAAAACGTTTCCTGCTACGTTTAGCTAAACCTTTTCCACTTAATTTAGCGGAATATATGAGGTGTTCTAAATATAACTAACATATAAAAAGCACAAAAAGCGAGAAGAGGTATTTATTAAATTTAATGGGAAGTGTTTCTACGCTAAATGTAACGGAGAAATTACTGCGCTACACTATTTCCTTTTACTTTAGCAGTCATTTTCCTCCCCTGTGGGTTGCACGGTAACTTCCCCAGACTCTGAAAAAGGCGTTGAACGTGGGGTCTTTCTGGGGAAGTTTATTTGAATATTAAGGCATTTGATGTGTGTGTTGTGCCTGTGTGTATGTGTGTGTGTTTGTGTGTGGATGTGTGTGCACGTGTGTGGGTGTGGTACACATTCATAAACCAGTTAACCAAGACCTAAGTTCTTCGTGTTTCAAAATCAATGTTATGAAATTTCCTTGCATGGTGCGAATTTAGAATGCGTCGGGAAACACCAAGGCTACCTCCACCACTTTGTTCCAGGATAAACACATGAGCGTATGGATTTGTTTTTAGTTAAACGAACATCCACCAGCTCGGTTCACCAGACAATACAAAAGATCACGTCTAGTAAATTTGGTCAAAACTATTCACATTTTGTCAAATGCATGATGCCATAAGCCGGGCAAACAGCCAGTACTGCTTGCCGAACGCCGAAAAAACCATTGGCACCGGTGGCGAAGTGGCTAACCGGTTCAATGTGCCAATGTTTTTTTTCAGCGCTTCGCAAATTAGCACAACTTTGCCCGCGCGTAAACCAGGCAAACAGTAACAAGAGGTCATGTACGGTTAAACATGTCAACAAGTTCGTGGATTGCGTGGTGGGTGTCATCTACAAAATCCCATTGTCATGCGGCCGGGTTTATATAGGACAATCGGGACGCTGCGTCAATGAGAGAATGCGTGAGCATGCCCTTTCCCTGCGGTCAATGACAGGAGGACACTTATACATACACTGCAGAGACTGCTTGTGTCCCCCAGTCTTCAAAGATACCGTAATCATTGGCAGGGGGCGCACAAAAGTGCAAAGAGAGGTGCTGGAGGCGCATGCAATCAAAAAAGCTGGCTCGGGGCACTGCGTCAGCCAGCCTTCGGTTTATCTTCACAAAAAGCAGATAGATTTTACAGAAGCATGGTGAGCGACACGCCATTGGTTGTTTCGGCGTTGGTTGGCTTTGGGGTATTTTCTTGTTTGAGCCGTTTTTAATAAAACTTCAGCTGATAGTCAGCGCTTGTCCTGTGTTCTACTGTCGTTGTCCTCGTATTCTTTGCGCGCTGTTCCCAATTTCTTAAAACGATAAGTAATGTCTCTAGGTTACTAGCGCTAAACAAGAACGCTTCACGTAGCAACACAATTTTGAGATACATTTTTTTCGTGTGTGCTAAATATGTTGTCTTGTTGTTCTTTTGGCGTTGTTGCTGGCTATAATTGTTCGGACGAGCCACGTGATCCAATTTTCTCAAAGAGAGGGCATGTCTCACTGCTACATTTTGAACACAAGTGGATGTTAGACCCACGAAAGTCACACGCTTCCTATATTTCTGGCGGAGGGCTTATACAAGCTTGTCTACCACAGTCTCATTGTATAAAAGTGGGAACCAGAGGTTTAAACAATCGTAATTTCTATCTAGAAGAATGGATAAGGATGGGGCTGAGCACAAATAAAAAGCGATGCCATCTTTTAATAATAGCGAATAATATTACATTTTGTCAAAATGCTTTGTATTATTGGGGTAACTGCTCTAATACCTCTGTTACACGGGCACCCTGAACCGCGGTAAACTTAGCTTTAACTGCTGTTACGCGGTACTACAGTTACCTCGCTATACTCTCGGACAGCTATGTCAGAAGAAGTGAAAAGCGCCCGTGCACAAAGCTTTGACTGCGTGTCCGCAGAATGTTGTCCGCAAGTATTGTGCGCTAAATGTAGCTTAGTGTAACTGCAGTTAAGTATACCTGTGTAACAAGGATATAAGAGCACATTTAAGTAAACTTAAAGCCGGGGTCACACTGCTTATACATCATACAAAACACAATCTGCACACAGACTCGAATTCGAGTCGCCGCGAGATCTGTGCTTCGAATGCCGCATGGTTATGCGCTCAAGGTGGAAACTTGGCACGCGGCATTCCAACCACGGATATTTTGGTGACTCGTGTTTACAGACTGTCCTTTGTGTGATGTATGAGCAATGTGACCCCGGCTTAAGGCATGTTGTTCACTAAGTACAGTTAGAATCCATGTGAGCACTGTTTGTTGATCATTCCGTAAGTGCAGCACATACACGCGCACGCACAGGAGCACGTGCGCATGCACATATGCTGATGTACGTGTAGGTTACTAGTATTGCATGTTCAAAGAGTAGTTTAGGCATCTGAGCGGAACAAAACTGAACTCAATTGGTTGGTGAAGGAGCATTAGTGATGCCGTTGTAGGATTGGTCATTATGTCGCCACAGAAATAATTACCCGTTCACCAACGAGAATATAAAAAGCGATAGAGAGTACACCGGTAATGCATAGTTCATACAAGTAGGAGCTGCAATGACGTAAAAATTAATCTTTATTAGTAAACTTGTACCGCATGAAACAAGGTTCCTCAACTCTTTTCTCGAACCTCCCAGCTTAGACAATGTAAGACTCGAATGTTTTGAAAGCTTCCAATTGTCCAAATACCAAGTGACTTGTACTGCTTCGAGACACATACCATCTCTGTCTTCAGGACAGAGAGGCGATACTTACCCAGCGTATCATAACTATTTCATTAAAGGTCTTAAATTAGCTATGAGGTTTAATCGAATACCAACAAAAATCGCCTGGATCAGACTTTCTGTCCAGTGTAATGAAGGTGCCATTATCACTTCATAAAGATTTTAATTGACACCATTTTCTAACGAAGTAGCGATGTAATTGGAAAAGTTTAAAGGAATTCGTCGTTCATGAACCAATTTTATTTGCAGGTTTTGCACATTTTTTTTTTTTCAGAAATCCCGCCGCGAAAACATTTTAAGTGTAAAATGCTTCTGGAGCTGCTTAACTATTCTTCTACGCTAGTAAGCAACGCAGAGGGGAGGCTAGAAGGGGAATGTTAACTCTCCGATAC
Source organism: Ixodes persulcatus (assembly GCA_013358835.2). NCBI lineage: Eukaryota > Metazoa > Arthropoda > Arachnida > Ixodida > Ixodidae > Ixodes > Ixodes persulcatus. Next base: position 98,296 of record JABSTQ010005206.1, read on the forward strand.
CACTCCCTGCGCGTGGTGCTATGATATGAACCCAACAGCTGCCCTCTGTTGACACTCCCTCCGTGACCTTCGTGTGGTACGACCGATATCACCATGAGCAGGCAAGGTCCGTGAAGGGTTCTTATATTAAGCTATCGATTTAAGTGCGTAGCTCATAAAACGAGAAACACCAACGGAACGTACGGTCGACGGGATTCCATCCAGACGTCGACCACCGTGGTTGGACACAAGTATCGCAGAAACTCCGTGGTGCACGGCCTCCTCGGCGTCTTCGGCTATTGTTGATAAAAAAACAACAAATTGATTTAAAAAGAATTCATTTGAAAAAAAAAAGAAGAACTTTCGCTTTGATGTTAAGGTACGCCTATCGATGATAATGTGAAATGGTCAAGATACAAGAACTAATCAACTTATATTCATTTGAATTTTTCTAGATATCTGAATAAGCCTACAAAGCTATACGAGTTTTATAACTCCACTACGTCAGAATAAAAAAAAATAAGCACATATTGCAACTGGTGACAAGATAACCCTGACATAATTTTGATATTGTAAGACACCCGGCGACCGTAGCTTTCGCCAATGGTGGTATCTCTAAACCACTTGACTTCGACACTGTAATTGAATGCGGTACACCATCTTTCAATGTGAAACACCCATTCGCCACCGCAGCTTATGTCGCGGTGCTGAGCACACGTTAGACAGAGGAAGTTTATTTTCAGATGGTAGAACATAAGTTCATTTACTTTCTCATCACAAGCAACCTGGCCCAACCCGAAGCGAATCACAAACAGCCGCTTCCAAATGCATTGCTTAATGGGTGTTTCATATTGATCTGTACATCTGCTGAAAGAGTCATCCGCAATGATTCACTTGCCACTGAGTCACCCGCAGCCCTTCACCACCTGTCACATCGTACCAATCAGACGGTGTGCGGTGTGTGCATATTAGTTAGCACAAATAATGTCGCCGCTGAAGGTGAGCAAGTTTGAAAGTGCAGTACAACTGCTAGACTGACGTCTTGAAAGGGATACTTAACCAAGGAATTTAATGTTCTTAATAAGTGGTGCACGTTCTTTCCACGAGACAGCAGCCGCCGGTGTGCGCGAGCACACGCAACAAAATGACGTCAAAGACCTCCATTCGCGGTTAAGGTGACAGTGCAATGTATGGACTTCTGGCCAGAGGAGAATAAAGACAGACAAGTTTTTCATCTACATAGTGGTGTCTGGTGTAAAGGGCAAGGGATAAATTGGTCTAACAAACACGTAGCTTTCACTTGTAGAGATGAAAAGCCTGTCTTTATTTTCCTTTGGCCCGAAGCCCATGCATTTCACTGTCCTCTTAAGCGCAAATGGAGGTCTTTGATGTCATTTTCGTTGCGTGTGCTTGCGCACACCGGCGGCTGCTGGCTTGTGGAACGCACGTGCGCCACTTATTATGGACACTAAATTCTTTGGTTCAGTATCCCTTTAACGTGTCTCACGGAATAGTGATCCACGACCGCACAACGGTGCGATTCTCCTGCAGATTCAGTTTGGGGCAGGGATGCCAATGGAACTTGTGGCAGGGATGAGAGTGGAACTCAGGATCCCTGCAGGCTCTGCAGCGCACCGGGTGCCCCTAGGTTGTGTTCTTAAGGCCGGACTCCATGGGACGTATATGCTGCGAAAAATCGACGAATTTTGCCCGGCGGCTTTTGCTCTGCGCGTGGCATCAGCACAGTGGGTGCTACGTCGCGCGCAAAGCGAGTGTGCCGTCGGGCGGCGTTCGTCAGTTATTCGTCGCATAATTCGCTCCATGGAGGTCAGCCTTTAAACGTACTCGAGTTAGCATCCGGCAACGTCAGCAGGTAAACAGTAAACTATACGACTATACTTCGTCTTATCCTACGATGGACTAAAGGCCAAAGCCACGGGCCACCAGGTCCAATCACGTTCCATGCTATACCATGACACGCTTCGCATTGATTAGGGGTGCAGGAATAGTGCTCGGTTTCAAAAGCCCCGCATCGTTTCTAAAGCTTCGACGCTGCAAAAAGCCTATAAGTCTTGGCTTTATTTGCGATGTAAAATTGATGAGTCACTCAGTGCTCTTCGATTCGAACCACTGTCCACCCATCCCCTCATCAGTGATCCGAGACGTTGGCAACGATACGTGCATCAAAGCGAAACACCGCACAATTTCTAAGTGGCTCGTGATTGGATGTCTCGGTGCGTAGCTTTTTCCTTTAGTCCATCGTAGGGTGAGACGAACTATAGACCTTTTCTTTAACGGCGCCGCCATCTTGAGAATTGTGGCGCCGACGACGCCGTCTAGCGGTTTAGAAAAAGAAATACCGGCTAGTTCTGGCAGCATAGCTATTTGGGTAGGCAAAGGTGTGGGTATGGGGGGAACTTGGCTAGACTTGGCTATGGTGGGCTGCAATAACTTGGTTGGAGCTTGTCCGGTTGAATCCAGCTGGCTACTCACAGGGCATCACCTTGCCTCCTCGAGAGAACGACGACGAAGACGGTGGGGTGTTTTGATTGAGTTTCCACAGCGAAGTATATATGAGCAGTTTAATGTAGTCTATGCAGGTAAGCTCTCGGCATTTGATAGCTCCATCTTGAGTGGTGGCATGTAGACTTTTTCATACCTTTCACATACCATGGGGCTTGCAGTGATAACCTAATTGGACCACCTAATTGGCATGTAGACGAAGTGGTCGTGAGCTTAAACGTGACGTTGAGTCTGGTACTAATCTCTCGCGATTCAAGCTCGCAATCGACTGACTTCATAAATAAGGATTCTTGGGGAAAATGCGAAGCTCGATAACATTGCAGCCACACTCGCGCTGCAGCTTCTTGTGCTCATAGCTCACTTTCTGCTATTGTTCTTATGCTTTTTAAAATTATTTATCTATCCGACGACCACGCAGTGGTAGCCAGACAACCGTAGATTTTCGGAAATTGCAGCACGGTAAAAAGGAGCACTCGGAACTAACTCATGCACGACGTCCGTTTTTAAGCCTTTTCGCCCATACCCTTGGCGGTTGCATACCCTGTGTCAGCGGGCAATCCAAAAATTCACCAGGTCGAGGATACGTCAGTTACTGGCTGGTTTGAGGTTATGCGAAAAAGGTCTATAGGCGAGTAAGGCGAGTAAAATATCTGCGGCTTTATTTTGAACGACTTGAAACTTTGTTTGGAATCTATCTCGTTTGACCGGGGCAGATGGCAAATGCTGCAGACGACCGAGATTATCGCTTTAAGTGTCAAAGTAAAACGCAAATAAATTTGTTACTATATTTATTTTGCTTTATTTAGGGGTGATGAAATTTAAGATCTCAGATATTACTAGAGCTTTTTTGCGGAGAAGACTACAGAGATAAAATAGGAAGTGGTTTCTCCCACACGACCTTTATGTCCGCCTTTGGGCACGGTGTTAGATACACTCTTTAGGTGAGGACACGGCGGGGCTGAACGCGCGGCGCGAGGAATCAGATAGTGTACGTTCGACGGGCATCTAAAAGGCTGCATTAATCCGCGGCCACCGTGCCCGCGGCTGACAGTGTCGCCGGCGGCCAAACGGCGAAACTGTGTGAGAGCGAAAAAAAAATGATCTCGTTGCCACGACACCCCGGTACCCCGTGGTCTTTTTGCACGAGCGACAACCTCGCTGGAGCTCTGCGCGTGTGGAGCATGAGGCGGCACGAGCCGTCTTTGCCGTACCCACGGGTCGACGAGTCATCTGCCGGTGCCGCTTGAAACCATAGTAAGAGAGAGAAAGAGAGAGAGTGAAAAGCGAACTTTATCTGCACTGCGCGAGGAGCGCGTTGTCCTCACCTGAAGAGTATTATCTTACACCATGGCCTTTGGGTCATCCTCGTCTAAACGTCATCACTAGTAGATCCCCTCAGCGCCTTCCAGGTAGCCCGGATGAGCACCATCGTCTGCTACATTGTTTGCGACATCGTCTGCTCCATCGCCTGCTTCAGTGGCCATGCTCAGGACGAGCTCACATTAATAGGGAGTATTCACTGGCGGCCATAGCTGTGTGCTCGGCTGCGGAGCGCGTGCTGAACGCGAGCTTCCACAGTTCTTTCGCCACGTGCATTCCGCACCCCCAAGATTGCCGGTCTTGGCAGCCTATTAATGCGAGCTCGTTCTGAGCATGCGCTCTAAACAGTGACCTCAAATATGGCTGCCAGTGAATACCTCCTATAGGCTGCTAAGACCGGCAACCTTGATGGTGTCGCACGAGCTCTCATTACATGGGCAGCTAAGACCGGCAATCTTGATGGTGTCGCATGCACGTTGCAAATGAACTGTGGTAGCTCGCTATCACCTCGCGCTCAGCAGTGGCGCAAGTATAGCTATGGCCGCCGGTGTGCGCGGCGGAGTTGTGACGTGGCCCTTACTCCCGTCAAGCTTCGGGGTTTACTGCTTGGCGCCGGTCGGAGATCTACTAACGAAACGGCATGCGCAGGCCTTGTCTTCTAGGTGGTATTGCTATGGTGCATCTGCAATAGAACAATCTTACTAAGCGTTCCACGCATGCGCAATGCCGTCATAACTGTACTTCACAGGAGGCAGGTGCCAGTGCACGAGACAGCCCGTGCAATCTCGTGCTCTGCTCGCGCACCTTACAGCCGGGGTTCTCGCGAGTGCAGAAAGACTACACTGTAGAAAGACTACAGTTCCCACGATTGATACCGGCAGCGATGGCGCTACGAAACTGGCTGGTGAGATCGGTCTATTGAATTGTCTCTAATGGCAGCTAGCGCGCAGAAACCACGCACCTGTACAGATTCCTTTGGCGACCACAGGCAGCTTTGTGAGGCTTTTCAACCAAGTCACGTCTTTCCAGGTAAGGGATGGGTCGAAGAGGCAATCATGAAAATCCACTTTTGGGTCAGCACCTTCGTCCATGGAGGTTCCTTCCAAGTTGGCATACCTTTATTCGATGTACACGTTTAGGCATGCGCTGATTTTGAAAAATGTAGAATAGTTTTACTGCCTTTGCCAAAAAGGCAAACTTAAACATCTGGCCCGCTACTTCACAGTTCACATGGCATTAGCGCGAAGTATAATTATTAGATTTAGAAGTTGAATACCTGTCCTAAATTGTTCATTTAAAACTTATGAATACTTTTACAGTCTTTTGCAAGAGTAGGTTACATGGAACGCGGTTTCACTTTTTTAATTGAGTGTGAGATTAAGCCGCCGCTTTCATATGGTAAACGGCGGAGGCGCTCGCTGTTATACTTTATCTCCGAAAATGCGAAGGCACGAGATCTCCTTGGAAATTCTTGCGATACTGCGTAGAAAGTCATGGTGTAAATGCAGCTCCTAAAGTTGGTAGCCTACATGTGCTCAGAGTCTTGTCCGCAGTTGGTACGACCGACTCTTGGCCAAGCAAACTGCATCAAGTGAGCTGTCTGTGAAGTTTTCCAGTGTAGACCTTAAGCACGTGCTTGCGAACGCGGCGGCTGGATAGTACAGGCTCTTACATGAATTCACACGATCACGAAGGTACCTTTAGCCGAAGGACCTTTATTGTTGACGGCGAATCAGTTCGCGATCCTCATCGCGTGGCATGTTCCAACAACCAAAGCGCGGGCGAAGACGCCCACGGCAAAGATACCCATGTTAAAGGTTCGTTCATATATACTCACAAAGCCTGGCAGTTTGACGACGGAGCCATAGAGTGTCCGGTCGCAGATTTGGAGCGCGAGGATCTGGTAGCAGAGAGCATTTCTCAGGGAAAACCAGAGCCGTTTATACTGAGAGAGTTTGGCCAATGGGCAGAGCTCGTTGCCCGCTAGAACCGGCGGATTTCGCGATAACACAAAATGGCGTTACTTCTTTCTCTTCTTTATTCCTGATAAATCGCATAGAGCTCCTAGTGGTCAGAGCCACGAAACGGCGGACGAAATTAGTCATCCCCCGGTTGTCAGACTACGCTGCTGTGGTTGCCAGACTGTCGAAATCTCCTTAAAAAGGTCAAACTCTCTCCGTATAAACGGCTCTGGGGGAAACTAGAGTTCCTGTATAGGTTCCCTACGGGAGCCAGAGTTGCGCGTCTGTTTTCCACGTGCCGCCGCGCCGCTATTCGCCGAGATCCGATCACGCGATGAGTCGGATCAAGTGCCGTGCAGGAAAGTAGACGTTGAGCGCGCCCCACCGAAAGTTCACCTGCTTTTGAGCGCGCCGCACCCCTCGAAGGCGCGGCGCTGCTATTCGCCGAATTCAGTCACGTGAGGAGCTGAATCAGCATGTCATGCAAGAAAGACGACGCTACGGGGATGAACACGAAACTCTGGCTCCCGTAGGGAGCCTATACTAGAACTCTAGGGGAAACTGGTATTCAGCGCACAGTTTTGCAGCGGCAAGGACCCGAAACATGGTTTTCAAACCCCACGAGAAAAGAAGCGGTAGCATGAAGAACGCGTGGATGCGAGGATAGCGAGCCGACATTCCATCGCTCGGGAGAAGTGTGTTTCGGCGTCTCGCCGCAGCGGGGCGCCCGTTACATGACTCTCCTCTCATCCGTTGTCCTGCTTCTCTACCTTTTAACTTTCGGCGGCCGCGTCTCGTGGCGATCTGCCAGGCTTTGTCAGTATAGAGGAGGCTATGGTACGATGTGTATATCCTGGCCTTGGTGAACTGGTCATTAGCCTGCCCTCGGAGCACAAACAATTAATACAACTTATGCGCAGAAAAACAGGCAAAAGTTCCGCGTCAAAGTTACTGCTCAAACATGGAATACAAAAAAGGCTGGAGTGTTTGGTAATCGCGAGCAATGAACGCTTCGTTGCTAAAACGGGGCTCCCCATTCCTTATCCTGGCTCGCGAACGCGTGCGCTACAAGGAACGTCGCCCCGCCTATAGCAACGAACGGCAAACACTGAGACATCTAAACTGCACCCTGGTAATTCTGTTGTGTGTAGGTACGTTTAGACACCAGGACGTGAGGATAGTCAGCCCAAATGGGCGTATGGTGTCTCCGTTGTAGGTTAGACATTTTGCCGGTAAAGTAACGCCGCTATACGTCGTTTCACCGAGTCAGACCGTAGTTGACACTAGGATCGAAGGGAGTCAATCAATCAGCGGAAAAAAGTGCAACGTCACGGAGCTCGTCACCTTTCGTGCGTTCGCTATAACCGACTACTGTCGAGACCGGTTATAACGAAGTCAACGGGAAGCGGAAATCACTCCGCTATATCCGCTATTTCGTTATAACCTACTTCGGTTATAACGAAGTGCAAAAGGGAATGGGAAATCGTGATCGCTTCGCTGTAGCCGCTATTTCGTTATAACCAACTTCGTTATAACCGGTATCGACAGTAAACCGATAACGCACAGTTAACGCGCCGCCATCGTGTTAGCTTTCACCGAGGTTTGAGGGAGTTAAATCACGTATCATTTTAATGTTAAACAAAACTGATTTAATAAACTTAGGATTAATACAAAATTTGATGAAATGAATGCATTGTGACTCTCGGGGGGCCGCCTGGTGCTGGCACACCCGCACACACCAATTTCTCCCGCTCGACTCCGCTTTGTCTCGCGTCCTCTCTCTCGTGCCCTCCTCACTTCGAGGTGTCGGGTGTCGCCCGCGGCGTCCGGTCCGCCTCGCCGATGGGTCCTCGCCACGGTGCGCCGACATTCCAACCCCGTCTTGGACAGGTTTCCGCGAAAACGGGGGAACACACAAAAACACAAACGCGCACAAGACTTTACGGCCCAGGGGACTGTCAGGCTTTGGGGAGGGGTCCTGTTGGCCTGGAAACCCTCAAGTAACAGGCCAACACTCGCCAACGGAAAGAGATGAGTTTCCGGAATAGATATTGGTGAAACAGAAGATACATAGCAAAAAAACGTGACCGTATACGTGCGCGTGCCAACAATCGTGCTCTTTTTTTATCTCTGTGCGCGATCGGTTTTGCCCCGGTTCCAGCGTGTACCTAAAGCCCCTTGATACTCCTTTTACAAGTAACGACAACCGATATATATGACAAAGCACATTCTGCTGGAACAAAATGGCAGCATTCAACTCAAACTTCCGCTGTGTACCGCCGTTTGTTTCCTAAAACCTGCAACGTCACGCAATCGGCGCTTCAAAAAATGTCGCTACTTGTAGGAAGCTCTTATCTAGAAACTTTATGTATATTCACAAAGACCACGAGGGTTGTATGACAACGTATTTTTTTTTCCGCTGCATGATTGCCTCTGTAGGATCGTAACGTCAGCTGTGCGGTTTGATTTAAAGAGAAACAGAATATGGCATGGGCACTTTATAATGTGCTTTAACGTAGTAGTGACACGGGACCACACTCCGCTATGACTATCGTCCAGAATGAAACGGGCAGGGGCAGGGATTCAAGTGCACCTTGGTAGCCACAAACAAAACACACCCGTGGAGAAGCGGCACTGACTCATTCCTATGATGCTGCATATTAACCACGCTATAGTCGGTTACAAGTTAAGAAGGTAGGAGAAGCTCCTCCCACAAGCGTGGTGCGCCGGTTTCAAATCCCTCCGCAATCGAAAGAAGAGTTCACTGGAAACGCTCCTTGTTCCGCTTCAATGGATAGATAATGGCCACAGAGTGGTGCCAACTTATCTCCGACCCCCACTTTTTAAGAAAGCGACCTTTGTATTCATCCGAGAAGGTACCGAGCCCCTGAAAGCAGCCTTTGTATCAATTGGAGGGGGAAGCTAATCCCCGAAAGTCGTCTTTGTTTCCATCGGAAGGGGGAAGACTTAATCTCCCCCTCGTGGCTTCCACAATGCTAAGTCAAAGTCGAGAGATAAAGCAAATATGTACAGAAAGGCACGACCCTCCTCGCGCGTTGGCCGCAACGTCACGGAAACGATGGGACGCTATTGGATGCGGAGGTGGTGGAGGGATATATGATTCCCTTTGAGGGGCATTTGCCGCTACCTTCTTGACTTGTAACCTACTATAGTGATGACGTCAGAACACCGCGCTCCGCTCGAAACAAACCGTTGCTACGGCCGTTTTTACGAACAAATGCATAGGCTCGGCGTGAGGTTAAAAATGGCATGTTAAAAAAGTAAAGGATTTTTTGTAAGCATTGTGCCTTCTCAATATCAAAGCATGAAGACTTTTTCTATCGTCTCAGTATGATAAATTGATGACCAAAGCTCCTCACAAAGTTTTACAACCGGTGTTTCTCCGCTAGCAGATGACACGGTGGCTTCGCGGGCTCAGTGGTTCTTTCTGAGGGAGTACGCGGCCGCGTTAAATGAGGTTGGTGACGATTGACGAAATTACCATTCTCGGGGTCAACTTTGTTTGGGATTTCGGAAGCGAAGAGTGCCGTGCACTGCTTTGAAAGACGCTCGAAGTGCGCTAGCCGGCGAACGCTTTCCCTTATAGCTCGCTTCCGCAATGTTTGAGAATGTGAAAACACTGTGAAGCCGAATCACCTACGACGAGGACGGCGTGAAGTATATCAAGGTCAAATTGCCGGACAGCACTAGCTTCACGGAATTCTGAAAGCACAGTTGCTTCAGTGCTCATCTGTGTGATCAAACGAACTGTCCGTAACAGGTATACCTATTGTCGCATATGGAAACGGATCGACAGCCGCAAAACAAGAAATATAGATTTAATCGGCGAACATGTGCCTAGGAACACAAGAAAATGTGAGCGTCGAAGGCGGCAGCAGCGAGCGACGATATTTCAGCGAGACAGCTGGCTACGAGTCGACAAAGCCGAGCTCGGCCTCTTATCTAGCTACACTCGGTCTCTGGAGCAATCGACCTGGAATGTTTGTTAGTGAGTTAGGGTGAGACTGCCTATACTCTGTTCACCCTTAAGCTGAGACTACAGCCGAAGCTGAAAGCGCAAGCTAGCCGCGGTCATGGCTTTAAGACGGTTTTTCCAAGAGCGAGCGCTCGTTCTGCCGAAGAACATTTCAAAGTTGCGATCTCGTGCTCTCGTGGTTGTAGCATTGGCTGCACTCTCAGCTTAAGGGTGAACGGAGCATAGGAAAGATCATTCCGGCCTCCTTATCATTTACACTCGGAGTAAGAGTAAACTCGAATCTTCTAGTGGCACGGAGAAGCGTTCCTTCTCAGTCATTCCCGCTTGGGTTCTTAAAACTGAAGAATCAATAGAATTTTGCCTCAGTATGATGGTTACAAGGCAGGTATGAAACACACACCCATATTCCGAGCCTGAAAAACTAAGTTTTTGGTCTTGAACCGCTCATGTAAGAGTAAAAAAATTGCGCTTTCTGCACAATGCACGTTAATTGCAAAATCAGAAAGAGTGCCCGATGCTGCTTTGACATCATGTTCTAAACAGATCCTTTGCTCGGTGTATTTTAACCAGATCCTCATACTGATGATGTTCGCCGGGCAGTATCCGGTATCACACGCAAATGCCATTCGTTTTCATGAAATTGATCAGTTTTCTAAGGCCTGCCGTGTTCCAGATGGATACAAAATCAAAATCGTACCAATGTGCAAACAATTCGAGTTGTTGCAGACGGCATATTACAGTAGTTAGCGTTAGCGTTCGTCATAGGTTTGTCGCCTGCAACAGGCATCTCGAGACGTCTCGAAAACCGAAAGTTGCCGTCGTAAACATTTCAGAAACAGCCAATTCTCGGCATAATTCTGTCGGGGTAAGTGTGAAATCTAGGCTTCATTTATCTATTAATGCGAAAGCATTAACTATCCCATGGAGCGGAGTCGGCGTTGTCTGTAAGTGTGAAAGAACGCGAAAGGAATGCTCCTTCTCCCATTGGCTGAGCAAAACGGTCCCTAGATAGCCATTGAGGGCCGCATCACGAGAGCGAGCGCTCGTCCGCCGCTCGTGTGTCAGGCCTTGGCGGAGGCAGGAGGGTGGGGGGGGGGGGGGGGGGGGGGGGCGGCTGCTTTTGTTCTTCTCGGTGCCGAGGAACATGGCGGCGCCTGAGGTATCTATATCGTCGGTGGCCGCAACCTCGGCAGTTGCGAAACGTGGCCGTCCAAGCCAGTACATCCCAAACAAACAAAGGTAGCGGAAGAACGACATTCATGCTTTCGCCTTCGCAACTCATAAGAAGTGCCATAGCCTCCTCTATTCACCGATGTATGTTTGCAAACAACCTCGCTACCACCCCCTATCGGCGAACCCCTGCGCGCTTCCGGTTTTCCTCTTCTTTTTTATTTGTCTCGCCTCCTTTTGTTATTTGCATTACTTTCTACAATGCACTAATGTTCTTACAAACACATTACAGACACTTCTCTGAAGGAAACTCCTCTTACCTGATCGCTGTGCGTTGCTGAAGAATAAATAAATACACTACCGGAAGTCTACTGGGGCACCAAATACTGTGGCGCCCTCGTGGTATCAACTCCCACCGAATGTGGTGAATACGGAGAAAGCCTGCGACGTCGCGAGAAGAAACGGCCGCCGTAAATGGGAAAGGAGGGGCGGGGAAACGGGAGCGGAGGGAAGATAGCCTGCTAGCGGCACACAAGAGCGAGCGACCAAACGCAGAAACATTCTTTTTTTTTCCTCTTTTCTTTTCGGTATCGTGGAGAGGAGAAACTCAACGTCTACCCTTTCCCGTTTCTCCCTGCGCCCGCATCTCCGCAACGGTCATGGAACGCGAAACCGACGATCGCGGCCGTCAGTTTCGTTTAGTCAAAACTGCATGGTTCTTCCGCGGCACGATACGATCGTCCGACGACGACACACTCCGCTGGCACGCCGACAACTCCGCCGACGCCACCGGTATCGTGCATTGCTGCCAGCGCGCTTTCGAATCGCCGCAGCCGTTTCTCCCGGAGTACGAAAACGACAGTGACGAAACCGCGAAAACAAACGTGGTTCGGTGAGCGGCCGCTCATTACCAGAGTGCTCGCACACTATCTCTGCCCGTTCTGCTCTGCGCTACCATACTGGTCACCGTTCCGCGTGCTCCTCCTCTCCTTTTTCCTGCGGCCGCGCGCCCTATGGCTCCATCGTCGATGTGCCAGGCTTTCTCCGTATAGAGGAGGCTATGGAAGTGCTTACGTGTCCCCGGAATTTTATTTCCAGACGTTTAAGTTCCACGTCCGCTTTTTGACCGATCGTTCCTTCAGACGGAATGCAGTCCAGTGTAATCGTCTATTGCAACACCCCTAGCAACGGTTTGTTTGGAGTGGTGACGTCACGCTTACGTTGTCAATTTTGGGAATGGACAGACCTGATGTTCTTCGGTACGCAGAAGGTGGAATTGGCCCCAGCGGCTCGCTGGAAGCACACGGGCATGCCAACGGTGAGCACGAGAGCTCGGTAGCCGGCTTTCTCTGCGCGTTCTACCAGGTTCCTGGTGAACTCCCTGTCCCTGAACACGTGCAGCTGGAACCAGCGGAGTCCCTCTGGAGCTGCTCGCTGCACGTCTTCGAGGCTGTTGTTGCTGAAGGTACTCAGCACCATCAGGGTATCAGCAGCTTGAGCAGCTGTGGACAGAATGACGTAGGGCCTGTCGGGCAAGAGTTCATGGTGCAAGCTATACCCTTTTCCCCCGCTTGTCAGCCAGCTACAAAACGCCCAGTCACAACTCTGAGGAAGTATGCGGGGTGCTCCATCTTGAGCCGAAGAGAGCTAGTGTGCATGATCAGGGCGTGTTCCACAGCCGAGTGGACAAAGATGCCAGCGCGTAGAGGACGGTTTTAAAATGGTCATAGAAGGCTTACACTAAAAGAAATGCTCACATGTCAGCTTTCTCGCAAAGTACTCGAATGATCGATTACTTCAAAGTACGAAGAAAGCTCGGCAAATGATAAGGCAAAAAAAAATATTTGAGTGGCAAGCTTAAAATCCGTAATATGATCTTTCACTGCCATAACGGACCTTTATATTTTACAGCGATATTATAGCGAGAGCAGTTAGTAGGACACTTCGCGGCTTTGTGCCGTCAACCGCGCTCTATATCGACGCTGGCTATTTTTCGGCACTTCGCCTAAACATTCCGCGGGCCGGTAAAAACAAGGTAACAGCAAGCAAGATAATATGCGTGATCATGCATGTAGCAAGACAGCATGTATGGTCAGTTAAACAGTCCCGTCTGGGCAATCTCTCAGTGCACTGGGATAGGCGCCCATGTGACTAATAATTAACATAAACAACAATTCAGGACATACACAGATAAAACTGCCTAGGAATTTTTTCGATTCATTTTGCATCAGAAAGCAAGGGGACAGCGAGTGTGTCTCTTTCCCACCTGACAGCTACAAAGTTTTATTTCTAAACGACGATGATTACGGGCTTTATGGAGCAAAAGCTTCGAAAGCCGTACTGCGTCAAACTAGGTTAAAGATTCATCTTCTAATGTCTAGGATACGGGATGTGACAATAAAAACGTAGTGCTACAATTGGTGTAAAAGGCCAGTGTCTGAAATAAAATAAAACACACGTTCCAATCCGACGAGAGGCTGCTCTCTCAGCAAAAGAACAGGATGGAATGGTATGTGGTACCTAAAAAAATTGTGAAAATGATTTCGTCGCTTTTCGTCAAGTGCAAAACAAACCCATAATATATGGAAAATGGTTACAGTGTCTCTGCAGAGCAGGCAGTGGGATGGGTCTTCCCCACAAAATAGATATCTATAAATGAGATGGGAGTGACCTTTATGCGGAGTGGGCATAGTAATACCCCATGCAATCGGTTCTTTGAAGAAAAGCTCTCCCACAATCCAAGAATAGGCTTAGTAAATTGAAGATTATTGTCACATTCTTTGTTCCATTCCGCCTGCCATGCATCGAAAATTGCTGCCTTTATAATAGGTTTTATGTCCTGGTAAGTTCACGAAGTTGCTATAGTAGGTTACAAGTCAAGAAAGTAGCGGCAAATGCCCCTCAAAGGGAATCATATATCCCTCCGCCACCTCCGCATCCAATAGTGTCCCATCGTTTCCGTGACGTCGCGGCCAACGCGCGAGGAGGGTCTTGCCTTCCTGTACATATTTGCTTTATATTTCGACTTTGACTTAGCATTGTGGAAGCCACGAGAGGGAGATTACAGTTTTCCCCCTCCGATGGAAACAAATACGACTTTCGGGGATTAGGTTCCCCCTCCGATGGATACAAAGGCTGCTTTCAGGGATTCGGTTCCCCGTCCGATGAATACAAAGGTCGCTTCCTTAAAAAGTAGGCTCGGAGACAAGTTGGCCCTACTCTTTCTCCGTAGCCAATATCTATCCATTGAAGCGGAACAAAAGCGTTTCCAGTGAACTCTTCTTTCGACTGCGGAGGGATTTGAAACCGGTGCATCACACTTGTGGGAGGAGCTTCTCCTACCTTATTAACTTGTAACCGACTATAACTGCAGCAGATTTCTAGAGGAGGAAGCAAGCCTATCGGCTTCTTCATTGCCCGCTATGCCCATGTGGCATGGTACCCAGGAAAATATGATGTGGTATCCTTGATGATGTGGTATTCGTGCTGAAATGCCCGGTTAACCTTTGACCGCACAAGCTACACGCGCATATTCCTGGTGTCTTTGAGATAGCAGATTGCAGTAATCACACTCTGCGTCAGTAAAAATAAAATTGACCTCGCTATTCTCTTCAATGTCATGTGGTCAACCGTAAAAAAATACATAGAATCAAGCCGTTTTACTCTCGTAAAGTTCTCAGAGTGTACAGCTCATCCGACGAAAGATTGAGCTTTGGAATCATCAGTATAAACATGTATATAGTCATAATGATTTGTCTGTCGCTCTTAAAAGTCTTGCAGAAAAAGTACAGAACTGACATTGGGCTTGTTATACTTTATCTCCGAAAAGAGCGAAGGCACTAGATCTCCTTAGCAGATCTCGTGATATTGAGTAGAAAGTTGTGAGGAACGTCTAATTTTCATTGGATGTGACTGGTCGTTGAAAGGACCAGTCTTTTGAGGGTAAAAGCGCTAAATACAGCGGGCAAGTAAAAGAACAACAACACACCGTGTTGTTCGTTTCTTTTACTTCCCTACTGAAAAAAAAAACATTTGGCGTCTATATGAAAGTAAACGGGTTCATACCGGTAACAGTTTAGCTATACCGGTCACCAGTTTGTCAAAGGGGTCGCCCGTATGGCTCAAAGGGGTCCCCCGTATGAGCCATAACGGTCGCCTATTTGGGCAAACAGGTCACTCCTTTGGCAAACGGGTCACTCGTCTGATCAAATGGGCCACTCGTTTGAGCAAAGTTGTCGCACGTTTGCTCAAACCGGCGACCATGTTGCACAGACGGGTGACCGGTGACCGGCAAACTGTACCGGTTTAATCAAACGGCTCTCTGGAGCCCGTTTGATACTGAGCGTACCGATCGGCGGCATGGGCACGCCTATTTCAGCCGTGGCAGCCTGTTTCCGGAAAGCCGCGGGAGCGCCGGTTCATCGGTTTACAATCGTCCGCATAATGCAAGTAATGATATTTATAATTTGATTGCGCTGATGTTCGCTTATACTGCAACCGCAATAAGCAATGTTTTTATACGTAAACGTGCGACGTTGGCGAGCCGATATTTTTGACAGAACTTTAAAACTTTGGCGTTCTTTGTTGCCTCAACTTACTTAATCAGCTCGAATTTCTCGCGCAGAGGACGCGACCGCGTGAGGAGGAGGAATAAACTTTATTGTAACTTAAGCAGACGAAAGCTTGTGGGTCGTCCCCAGGTGGGTGGCTGCCTCAGTCCAGGATGCCATGGTCCCGCGCTGCCAGTCTGGCCCTGTTCACCATTTGGGACTGGTCCTCAGGTTTTGAGCTGGTCAGCGGGTCCTCCCACTGCTCCGCGGTTGGTCGGGAAATGGAGGGTACGGAAGTGTTGTGCTTGCACTCCCATACCATATGGTAGAGAGTGTTAGGCACTCGACAGTTTTTGCAGTCGTAGTCATATTTAGTTGGGTACATTGCGTGAAATAATGTGCCGTGCGGGAAAGTGTTAGTTTGTAGCTGTCTAAGTGTCACGGCGTCCTCTCTGGATAGTGTGCGGTGTGGGGGAGGGTAGGTTCTCCTCCCTAGTTTGTAATGCGCTAGAATGTCGGTGTATCTTTTTGGAATGCCCTCGTCTGTATCCGCTGGAGTACGGTCGCTCAGCGAGGTAGCCCGGAGAGAGTGTTCTCGGGCAGCGGCCTGCGCCGCTGATTACCCGCTAGGGTTTCGTGTCCTGGGGTCCAGACTATGTCTATTTCGGGGGGATCTTTGATTTTTGCTAACGTTTCGAGGGCCAATCGTGATATTCGGCCTAGTTGGTAATTTCTGCAGGCGGCTTGTGAGTCTGTTATGACCGTGAGGAGTTCCTTGCCTGTCGTCGCCGCAAGAGCGATTGTCGTCTCCTCTGCCGAGTCCGTGTCTGGGGTCCTCACGGAGGCCGCCGCGATTTCTTCTCCCTTGTTGTTTACCACGCTAATCGCGTGTGCTTTCTTTCCCTTGTATTTCGCTGCGTCTGTGTAGCGCACGCGGTCATCGTCTCTCTCGTAGGCCTTTCTCAGTGCTCTCACTCTTGCCATTCGTCGTTCTTTGTTGTGTTCTGGATGCATGTTGCGAGGAATGAATGCAACTGTGATCTTGTCTCTTAGTTGTGATGGAATCCTTTCTTTACTTCTCGACTCGTCTTCGATTGCATAGCCCAGTCTTCTTAAGGTGTCTCTGCCCGTCCTGGTGAGCTTCTCACTCTTGCCATTCGTCGTTCTTTGTTGTATTCTGGATGCATGTTGCGAGGAATGAATGCAACTGTGATCTTGTCTCTTAGTTGTGATGGAATCCTTTCTTTACTTCTCGACTCGTCTTCGATTGCATAGCCCAGTCTTCTTAAGGTGTCTCTGCCCGTCCTGGTGAGCTTAAGTCTTTCAACCTGGCTCATCTTGTGTGCTTCTGCCAGCTCTTCCCATGTGTTATGTATACCCAATAGGAGTAGTTTCTCTGTGGAAGTTGTTGGGGAAAGCCCCAAGGCCAGTTTGGACGTCTTGCGGATGAGTGTGTTAATCTCGCGCTCGCTGCTTTTGAGTCCCAGATACGGGGTCCCGTACGTTATTCTGCTGATGACGAGTGCTTGAATGATTCTCAAAGTGTCTTCCTCCTTGAGGCCGTGGTTTTGTTTGTTACCCATTTTACTCGGTGCGTAACGTGTGTGACTGTTTCTTGGAGTTTCTGCACTGTGGCGATCCCTGCACCATCCTTCTGAAATACTAGTCCCAGGACACGGAGCACGTTGACTTGTGGGATGTTATCTTCATGTAGAGTTAGTACGGGGTCTGGTGTTTTCGGTGGAGGACGACCTCTAGCCCTCTTTCTTAGCACCAAAAGTTCCGATTTATCCGGGGCGCACGAGAGACCACAATCGTTCAGATATCTCTCGGTCCTGTTCACCGCTTCTTGCAGAGCGTCTTGCTGCATTCCTGCCGATCCCGACGTCGTCCATATGGTAAGGTCGTCCGCGCAGATTGCATGGCTGAGACCTTTAATGTCTTTTAGAAGGAGCGGTAGACCCCTCATTGCAATATTGAAGAGCAACGGTGAGATCACCGATCCCTGAGGGGTTCCCTTTTGTGGCGCCTTGATCTGTTCGGTCCTTAGTTTTCCCAGGCCTATGGTCGCTGTCCGGTCTGTGAGAAAGTCACGGACGAAATTATATGTCTTTTGGACGCAGTTTGTCCTCTGTAAGCTGTCTAGCACCGCTCTGTGGGAGATGTTGTCGAACGCCCCTTGACGTCCAGTGCTAGAATTCCGCTCTTTTGCTGCGTGCTGAGGTTGTCTATTACATCCTCTTTGAGTTGAAGAAGGATGTCTTCGATCGATAGAAGAGGTCTGAATCCGGGTTAGGGAGGAATTCGTTCTCCTCGAGATACGAGGATAGTCTGTTGTGTACCATGTGCTCGAATAGCTTCCCCACGCACGATGTGAGGGATATTGGTCGCAGGTTCTGCACAGTGATCGGTTTGCCCGGTTTGGGGATCATTGTCACATCCGCGTGTTTCCAGCATGCCGGTATCTTCCCGGTCTCCCAGCTCTCATTGATGCGCTTAAGGAGACACTCCGTGGCTCTGTCGTCCAGGTTACGGAGCGTCTTGTTGTTCACTCTGTCCCTTCCTAGGGTCGTGTTTCTCGTCAAGTTCCTGAGCGCCGCCACTATCTCTGCCCTGCTGAAGGGTTGGTCCAATTCTGGGTTCGATTTGCCCTCGTACTCCAGGTGAGTGATCGTCCTCGTCTGTTGTTGTTGTTGGTTGCCAATGTATTTTTCAGTGATGGCTTCGAGCACGTCTTCCTCTGAACCCTGATAGTTGTAGATGAGGCGTTGAATATGTTGGCCCGTGACGTTCTTTGACTCCGTCTTTGCCAGCAGCGACTTAAGTATTGCCCATGTTTTGCGATTGCTCAGGGTACCCTGTAGCCGGTCTCATAACTGATTCCAATTTTGTATACCGAGTTTCTCTGCATACTCCTCAGCTTGCCTGGTCAACAGGGCAATGCGGATCTTGAGCTTGCGGTTTCTCTTTTGTTTCTTCCATCTTTTTAGGAGGCACTGACGGGCCTCCCAGAGGTGGAGTAAGTGCGGGTCAGCTTCGGGGTAATCCGAAGTGAGTTGTATCGTCTTGGTGTGCTTGGTTACCTCTTCCATCACTTGCCTGGTCCATTTTTCAATATCGTCCATGTCCGCTGGGTGTTCCACCTTTCGGAACATGGTCCAGTCTGTGATCTTCGCTTGTCCCGTTCTCAAGGGGGTCTTGTTGTGTCGGAGTTCGGTTTGAATTATATAGTGATCGCTTCCCAGGGTTTCCTCCAGCCTCGTCTATTCGATTTGTTGTATGCCCTTCGAGAGGGTTAATTCGGGGCTTGTGTCCCTGGAGATGCTGTTTCCAATCCTGGTTGGACACTGTGGGTCGTTCCACAGCGTCATGTTGGTGGTGCTGAGCCGCGTTGTGCACATCCGTGCCCTTCTTGTTGGTTTTGTGGTATCCGCACGCTACATGCGGTGCGTTGAAGCCCCCAACTACGAGTAACTTCTGCCCTTTGGGAACTTTCTTCACCTCCCTCAGGAACTTGTCCAAGTCCCTTAGATTGTCCGAGGGCGGGTTGTAAACATTCAGGATAAAAAGACTCTGTACTGTCTTCTTTTGCGGTATCACCTCTATCAAAGTGTGCTCAATTCTGTGGCTGATTTGGTGTTGTGTCGTGTGCTGTTTCTTTGTGAGGATGGCTGTCCGGTTTTCCTTAGGCTATGTGTGTCTCGTAGCCCTGTATCTTGATGGTGTCTGTTTCTGTTTCTTGTAGCGCGATGATATCCGGTTGATAAAGGTTGATAAATTGTAGTAGATTTTGTCTTTTCCGGTTGTTCGATCGGCAATTCCACCGCCAGATTTTGAGGATTTGGGCCGCATCTTTCTTTCCCGTCTCTTTACTCTCCATTCTGGGTTATGATGGCTTCTTTTGTCAGCGCATCCCCTCCTGACGACGTTTTCGGCTTCTTTCGGGCTTGTTCCCTTTCCTTCTCAAGGTCGGAAATACGTTGGTTGAGCTCACCACCCATCTTGCCCATCTGGGCATTGAGGGTCTCCCCCATTCGATCAATCTTGGCGTTGAGGGTCGTACTCATTTGGATGATGGTTGGATGAACGTTTTCAAACACCTTATTCACGGTTTCCATCATTTTCTTCATTTTATGTTAAACTGCTTCCGTCATCTGGCTCATTGTCTGATCAATCTTATGATCGATCCTCTCATCTAATTTGTTCATGCGATATTCCATTTTTGTTCGAGGTCCTCGGCAGAGGTGTCGGAGCTCGCGGCGGTGTTTGCGGCACTTGTTGCTGCTGTTTCTGCATCTGCTCTATAAAATGTTGTAGTTTCTGCTCTAGGGCCTGTTTCCTAGCCTTCGCTTTGTTTTCGTTGTTTTCTAAGCGCCAGATTAGCTCCGCGTTCTGTTTCTTAAGTGTGTCTATGGTCTGCTCGAAATAGTGCGTTACTTGAATCCTGCTGATTGACTGGCAGCGGGGGAAAGGGGTTTGGAGCATTGGGAGAATGAGACCCCAGCTGGGGCCAGCTCACCACTCTGTCCTGCGGCAATGACGTCCGTTGCTGCTGCTCGGAGGGGCGGTCGTTTGCAACTCCCGTCCAAGCGGCTTGTTAACTTTGCGATTTGCTTCTTTCCCTCACGTGTAACGGTGGGGGACTTGGTTTGAGTCGTTTCTGGCATTCCTTGCTTGCCGTTTTGTGGGGTTGGTAGCACAGCTTGCACTTAGGCTGACATTCGTGATTGTCTTGAGGATTTTCCGCTCCGCATCGGTTGCACCTGTTGTGTCCGGGTTGGGGCAGACGTCCTGTCTGTGGCCGACATTCCCGCAGGCCCTGCAGTACTGCACGGATCTGCAGTGGGGCCGGCATCGGGTGAACACGCTACCCGCTTTCACGTAGAATGGCACGTGCGGTCCCTCGAACGTGAGTAGCGCCGAGCTGGATTTTCCGAGCATTCTTGCGTGCTGAATGCTATAGCCGTTTGACTGAGATGAGTTCTTTCAGTTTCTTCTTCTGTTGTTCCTGCTTCTATTCCGTGCACCACTCCTTGTACGGTGCCCGGGAGCGGTTTTAGGTAAAGGCATGAGTTCGTACAAGGCCGCGCCTAGCTGTATCTGGGTGATCATGCTCAGCTTCATGGTGTAGTCCTTGTCCGCGGTACTTGCGATGATCAAGTCTGAGCCCATTGCGCCTGGATCGTCACATTCGAGTAAAATCTTTGAATGGAAAACCGCCTGCTGTTGCGATGCCTTGCGTGAGGCTTTTATCAGGCCACATAGAAAGCTTGAGGCCCGTTCTTGGTCTGCACATTACCTTGTATTCACCCTCTGGTATGGGTGCAACACGCGTTTCCTTGGTGGCGTGTTGTTGCCTCCGCGAGTTCTTCCGTCCCCGCGTCGCTGTTGCTGCAGTTGGTTGTTAGTCGGTTGCATCTTTGGCGTTGGTCAGCCCCTCGTCTCTCCGTTTAGATTCTGGGCGCTGTTCGCCTTGCTGTCTCCTTTTATGCGGTTCTCATCGCTGTTTTCTGACTTTTTCTTTCTCTGAGAACTTCGTACCACGGGCCAGGCTGGCTCAGCGTCCTGCCGCTGTTTTCATCGAACTCCATGTGCGTGCCGCTCGTTCTGGTACTCGCGCTGTTCTCCATGTCTATCTCGTTGTTCATTCCCTGCTTTGGTATTTGCGTATGTATCATGCTGGCGGGGCCCGAAGGCCCGCGCGCAAAGCGGGTTTCGGCGTTGGGTCTCGCTTAGGTCTTTCCCTCGGCGGGTGCCTTGTGTTCGAGTATTCGCAACTTTCGCGATGGTGTGTACCCCTGTGAGAATCGCTCCCCTAGCTCCGAGGATGATGGCCTCAGAATAAACGGGCTTTCCTACACCTTCCTGCTGTGGTATCCTTCGGCGCTAATTCTCTCGTATATAGAACCACTATAAATTATTTTACGCGTCGCAGACTCCCGCCTCGTACCGCTGTTCTACGACGCTCATCCAGTGGCAGCCATTTTGATTAGCAACGTACTGCGCCCCCTATAGGTCGTGAAATTTTGCGAATAGCAAAGGCGACCGCCTTATTCCTGGTGAGTGCTAGCTCTCCGATACGAGGTAGATCTTTCCAAGGTGGAAATT